>CCAG010020333.1:0-20244 GCA_001077435.1 Glossina morsitans morsitans | reverse complement strand
TATATATATATATATATATATATATTTAGCGACGTAGAAAACAGAAAAGTAGAAATAAATAAAAGAAAACTAATAACAAGCAACAAAGACACATTGTATTAATGCTATATATACTAGAGAAACATATGTGTATAGGAAGGCGTGTGTGAGTATAATATGTGGCTATTTGCATGTACTTTATATTGTCATTTAAAAATTTTCAATTTCAGTGTCTGTTCAATTTTAATTTCAAATCAACTGAAACGATTCTAGTCGAGGCGAAACGAATTTAATTGAATTGTAATTGATAAAGAAATTGTATCGGCAAAATAACAGCAATCCAAGCGGAGGCAATTGCATAGAGAAGCAGAGAAGGAGACGAATAAGCGTAAAACAGAAGATGAAAGTGAATCAAAAATTAAAGTAAATATCTCTTCAGATTTTCGTTGGCATTTAGCCGTGGCAAAGAAGAAATAACATCATAATAAATATGTGTATATCGTCATGTAAAGACACACGCACTCATATGTGCTTATATACGTATATGCCTGCATATATATGTAAATAGACAAGCGATTTCTCCGAACAAGTAGAAGCAATTGAAGCAATTTGCAACGAACTCTAAGAACTCTTCAATGTTAAAAATTTATAAAATTTTTTCTACCTAACATCAAAACTTTGTGCAGGATGTACTGTTAGCTAAGATAGACATCGACACATAGAAATAAAGACAGAAAGACGACCGAAATTAGCCGATTTTTTTCGCAAGACATGCTTCAACATAAAGCCACACGAAAGCGACATCCCAACCACCTATCTCAGGCGAGAACGAGGGAGGTAGAATGTTGCAGTGAGAAGTCAAGAATCCATAAGAGTCCACCTCGAGATAATGCAAAAGCAGTTCTGTGATTGCTTTGACCCCGTTGTAGGGCCGCTATTCGGCAGTGAGATATAGATAGAGATAGAGATAGAGATAGAGATAGAGATAGAGATAGAGATAGAGATATATATTGCATATTTTCCACCCATGCCGTGATCTATCTATTTGGCTGATGATCCAACTGTGCATTAGTCTAATCTAACCATTCATCGAAACTCACATAAGCGATATATATTATGAAGTTCAACAGTTTAACCTCTACTATAGACGGACTGTTTACACCAACCCAATTAAGTGTGTATCACAAACGTTTATACGACATTTTCACAGTATATAGTCAATCCCAACTATTCAAAATCATAATACCGCAACGATTATTCGCTTCATTGAAAAATAATGACATAAGTCCCCTGCAACTTAATCATTTTCAACTTCTTTTATAAGTTTTCGCGAAAGTTTTTGCTGAAAATGTAGACTACTTTATAGTCTATAATTTTAAGTTTGATATCCAGTATTGGAAACAGAATGAAGCTGACAAAAAATGTACATAATTCGGTGTACTTTTAAATTTCACAAATTAGTGCAAAAAGTCTGCAGATAGTCGATAAGGCATTTCGAGTTTTGAGTTTTAAAAAAATTTCAGAGCGTATGTAAAAATTTTATATGCCGTAAACAGATGGTATTTACAAATTTCCTCGCTCGTCATTATGAAGAGAACGCTTAAACAACTTAATTCAAATATATTTAAAAAACTTGGTATATAGCGACGATGACGAAATAATCGAAAGTTGACGATATTAAATGATTTTTGGATATATTTTCAAAGGGAACTGTAGCCTTTCTCAGAATACAGCTAAAAAAACCTAAGCTAATTAAAAAGTTCGTAGAGCGAGACATATAAAATGATCAAAACAACAATAGACGATTATTAATGGAAATTTGTAGACCAATTGGACGCAAAAAAAAAAAAAAACCTTTCGATATAAATACACAGGGGGACATAATTGAAACGATTAAGACTCCTACTTCGATCAGGAGATATATAAATTACATAGCTGAGGATTTGTACTTATTCACAGTTATGGGTATGCCAAGGAAGGAATGCATGTTTGTCTGATTGCAGTACGCATAAATAAACATTAAAGGGAGATAGGTTCGGGCCACGTAATAGAATATCAGTTTTGAAAATCCTCGAAGTTACTGAAGTTTAGATAACAAAGTGAAACTTGTTACATATGCTTCTAGTTCAGTTTATAAGACCAAGAAGCATATTAATCCCGAAGCAATAAAAAACTGAAGCAACTTTTACAAAAATGAAACAAGACGTCTGACAGTGCAATCTACAAGCTATTGAGAATATTGATCGGAAATAGTTAGCAATTACAAGATTGTTAATTTGCGTGCGAACAAGGTAATAAATTCCCATTAATTAAAGTTGATATTAAAAATTCCAGTTTTCGTCTCCGACAAAATCACATTTCTAAAGTTGCTTTAATTTTGAACCTACATTGTAAGTGGATCAAACAACTTCAAACAAGGTTTGCGGAAGTCAATCCATAGCGTTCAATTGCATTAACTCGATTCAATAGAAAAACTTTGCTGATATTATCTAATTTTTTTAAACTAAGTACTAGAGTCAACTTAACTCAAGAGCAAACCTTAATAAGCTAATCACACAAACAAGCAGAACTTCCTCTGAAGAGAGTTTAGCTCTCTTCCTGACTTAGCTTAACGTCAACGGTACTTGCTGTCGGTGCTGCTTCTTTTATTACACTAATCATCAAATGAAAGCATTTTAAGGAAATTATACTCGTGAGGTATAGCATAGCATGGATGGAGGATGACTGCATGCGTTTGCCAGGGTATAGGTAGATGTTATATGAACTCTGCGGCAAAAATCTAATTTATTTTATTAATACCTCCAGTTCACCATAACCAATATTGACTGATGGCCAAAAAAATTAAAATTAAGAAAAAAAAAAAACCAAAAACTTCCATACATTCTTGAGCCAAACGCAATTATGTAATGATCGAAAGTATTCAAAAAGAAAAGAAAAAGCAAAAACTCAGCCAGAAAGAGTAAAAGGAGAAGTGCACTGCACAACAGTAAAAAAGGGGTTTGAAAAAAAAGGAAAAAAGAAAATTGGAGAGATAAAGCACACGTACACACAAACGAACATATTCAAAAACACACATAATTTGCACACCCACTGCAGTAATATTCCAGATATGTAAACGTTTGGCATACGTTTACATCATGCATGAATAAAAGAAGTTTTTTTCTTCTTTTTTTTCACTTTAAACCTATAAATGGACAAACACACAAGCTTACGGACACAGAAACAACTCACATATATCTAAACATTGTCGGCTAATCAAAATGGGTTTATTATTCGTCTATTACTTGATTCTTTTAGTTTTTGGGGTAAAAATAAAAAAATAAAAGAAAAGGGAGAAAAAACGTTACAAGAAACGAAAAACAAAACGAGAAAAACAGTCATTTCCGAGCCTATTTCCGCACGAGTATACAAAACTCTTTCATATGGCAAATAATATTAGTTTTATACGTAAGTGTTTATATATGCGTGCGTGTGTTTGCTTTGAACATTTTCACAAATGTTTTGTGCATGCCTGCCTACCTACATGTGTGTGTGTGTGTGTGTGTGTGTGTGTGTGTGTCAGTATGTATAGAAAATATTCCGTTACGCTAGCCATTGCTTTGTAAAAATTTGCTGTTAGTTCTTGTTTAGATTTTTTTTCTTTTCCTTTCTATAATTTTTGTTTTTTTGATTCTTGTTTTTGTACTTTTCATTGTTTTTTTGTTTGTATGTTTGTTTGTTTGTTTGCTTTTGCCTCTATATATTCCTGCTCATCTAATTTGGCTCCGCCCCATTATATTTATTATAATGCATACATGAGCATACACATTCATATATATATACATACATACATACAATACATACATACATAGATGCATATATAGACTGCACTCACATATATACAAATACATATCCGTACTAAGCAAATAACCGTCGGCAAATCTATTGAGTACTATTAAAATACATTTTGTTGTCTTTCGCTATTGCTACTATTATTATTATTGTTGGTGGTGTTGTTGTTATTGCTTTTGTTTTTTTTGTTAGCATTATTGTTGTTGCTTTTGTGTTGTTGTTTTTGTTGTTATTGTTGTTGTTGTTATTATTATTATTATGTTATTGTTGGGTTATTGTACATTTGCGGTTTTGGGCTGCTATTAGTTTTGTTTGCAGTGGTCGTTGTAATTGTTTTGTACCTGTGCCAAAAATGCCATCTTTGTTATGTTGTACGCTGTGTTGTGTTATGCTTTTCAGTTTTGTGTTGACGCTTTTCTATACACTTCCCGGTGCTACTTAGTGAGCGCCTATGAATGCGTTCATAAATGTATGTGTAAGTGCTCGCGCGCTTATGTGTGTATTGCGATGTGTATGCGAAAGTGTGTTTAAGTGTAAGTGCAAGTGTGCGTAATTGTGTACATGTGTAATTGTAAGGGTTCTATACGTTCAATTCTAATGGACGCAAATGTTTTGTTTTTCAAGTGTAGCACCGGATATTTTTTATTTTATTTCACTTTATTTTATTTTTGGGAGATAAATGTTGTTTTTTTTTTTTCAACACAAAGATTCATTAATAGAATCGAGTTATGCTCGTTTTGCTTTTTTTAGATTTTCGAAAATCCTCTAAGCTAAATTTAGGAAAATATTCGAAAAAAAAACAAACCAAAAAATCGAATCAAATAAATTTCAAGCATTTTATGTATTCGATAAGAAATTAACATGACATTTAGGTATTCTTTAGCCATATCTGTCTTATCGATACCTCTCGCATGCACTTATAATTGAAACGTCAATTGATAAACGGAGCACTCTTTAAAAATTTTGAGAAAAATCGTGACAAGTACGGCCGACGATAGATAAAACGATAACATGAAGTATATATTTTAAATTTTTACCTGCGCCTTGTACTCTGTCCATTACAGTCATTCGGATTTTCTTTTTTTTTTTTGAGGTTCTCTCTTGCCAGTTTTCTATCGTTATAATTGTCCTGACATAATTTGCGGTAACAAATACACTTAATACCCATTTCCCAATCGGATATTAAGAAAGTATTAACATAATGTGCAAGGGCATTGAATACTATTTTCAAGGAATTGAACATCTTTGCCACTATTTGGCAGTGTAATGTTAAAATAACAGTGTAGATTGAAAAAATTAGTTATCCTCAGCATGTGACTTCAAGAAAGTCCCCAAAACAATCGGAACAACTAGGGAGGACGGTGACAATGAGGGACAAGGTGCGGCCATAATGTGCGATATGTATGGCCGAGGGATAGCTGTTACGCCTTTACTAAGAGAGCACTGACGATCGTTGTGATCACAGGCTAGATGTAATTAACATACAGTCTACCGCGTTTGGGACTGAACTCAAATATTCCAAATTGATAGTAACGCCTCTTATCTATTAGCCTACGCATTTATTAAACATTAATCTTTGCAGTGGCACGAACCAATGCAAGTTTCTCAGTCAATTTAGCTGTAATCGCTGACCCGTTCGTCCACCTGTCACCTGCTGTTAAAACGCAAATATTAAGCGCCCATTCACTATCTCTTTCCCTTCTTCGCCGTGTTATGCGTAAAAAAAAGTTAGTAGACGCGTATTAAGGTGAAGGTGCAAGTGAGACGCTCACAAAATAGAGAAAACCGTGGAGTCCGATTTAATAAAAAAGCAGCTTACCCGGATCATCATCATCAAACGTTTTTGCAAATGAATAGATGTAGTCTGCGTATAATAAAAATTTGCTATACTCAGAAAGAAGGTTCAGAAAACTCATATACGCATATATAAATATTATTGATCAGTATCAAATTCTGAATCTTTCTGGTCATGTTTGCCAGTCCGTTTGTCCATCTATAAATGCATTCTTGATCGCAGAAATGCTTTCAGTTTAACAAATCGCGAGATATCGTTACATGCAGATTGATACTGAAACTGGGCCAATTCGACAAAAGGGCACGCCTGCAGTGCACTATAAATTGAGATCACACCTTTTGCCTTTTGCGCTTAAACTGCAACAGAACCAGAATAAAAATCTCCACTTATATTCTACAACCATGGAGTATAGAAATATAGATTGAGGCGGTGCGTATGAGAGATTCGTTCACAGACGACTAATATTTTTTGGTTTTTTGTTTTTTATATTCAATTTGAGGAACTAAACGTGAACGGAAATATGATCTCCCATCAAAACCTTTCGCAAAGGCTAAAAAATGAAGACATGGTCACGAACAATCGAAGCCTTCAAATTGTTTTGATTAACTAGATTTGAAAATCGGCCTCAACATATTTAACGTGCAAATAATTCGGACAAACATTTTCAGATGTTTCCTAAACTAGCGCTATTATCGAATGCAAAATTTGTTCGCTATATATTTTGCAATAAACTAGCAAAACCGACGCCTAAGTATTGCCAGAGTTTTAATTCTTTTTCAAAGTATCTTCCCTAGGGACGGATAAACTTTTGCATAAGTTAAAAGTGCGGCAAATTAATTAAACGATTTCCAAATATGACTTTGAAGCCTATCAACTGGTTTCTTTCGGCAGTTCGTTGTAAATCGTTTCGAATGCTATATTTCCTTTGTTGATGCAATAAAACTAAGAGAAACCGTTAGATGTAAAATGAAGTGAATATACAAACTATGATCTGTCACGTAAGTGTTTCATATGTAGCTGTTTAATATGTAACTAGTCGTTTACTCTCCTATTTTTTTTTTTTTATCTACAACTAACATCTTAATTAACTTACTTAAAAGACATAAAAAGCGGTCTCAGTAGAAAAATAATTCAAATATTCGGCATATCGAGTATTTGAAAAAGGAAATAAACTTTTAACATTTATGCCCTTCAGCACTTGACCTTGAAATAGACCCAGCTTCTATGTAACAACGTCTGTCCATCTGTCCGTTTTAAAATATAAGTCGTAATATTTGAAATATTTTGGTGAATTTTGGTGCATCACCATGTTGCGGCCCACGGATCCAACGTGATTGTAAATTAGTCGAATCAGATCACTTTTTCGACCGCTTCGTTTATAACACTTTTTCAGAATTTCTAAACACACACGGCTGAGTGACGTGACAAATTTGCATCGGATGTGGGTATTTTTCGAGCGCGCTGCAATATGAGGTCTTTTATGAAAAACACGTGCGTTTACATGTGTACTTTAAGATATATTAAGCGAAGTGGTGTAGCGTATTTAATGGTCGACTGTGGTCGACTATAATGTTTTTACTTATTTTAAATAAGACATTGTCGACTCTAACTTGACATAGTGGTGAATAGCGTAAGATATACGATATTGAGACACATAGTCAACATAGGAGTGAAAAGGGTTGCATGCTAAATGTAAAAGGTTTCGAAAAATCAAAAAATTTTGAAGTTCTATTATTAATCGTAAGCGTAACAGGATGGTCTTTAATATTACTTGACGCGATTCTTTTATATAACAATACAAAATTGTACGTCAGTAGCAGAAAACGCTTTAACTTGCTTTCAGAAATTACAAATTTTCCAAAATTCTTGGGATGGTTTACTTTCCAATCCCATTTGTGGATTTTCATTAAGAATGTAATTTCAGTTCTCTATCTTATCTTGTAGAGATTTAGGTTATCCCACAATAAATGAAGATACGGGCATATGACACGCAAAGAAGAATGAACCAGAGACAGTTGCCCTCCTTATAATGATAACGTCAAAAGCGAATACAATGTTAATGTAATGGAACACTTGAATTACACTTAAAAAGAACAAAATTTAAATAAACTGAACAAATGTCTCGCTAAAATTAATGTGTTGTTCTCTTGCTTCACATTCATTTCATATTCAATCGAATGCCTATATCTTTTCTGCTTATCTTTCTAAGCTTGCATACATACACGTACTATATTATTATATCCGCGATCGGATTTTCGAGATATAGTTATCTGCTTATTCCGTACTGAACATCCGTCGCGAGAGTGTACGGCGGTACATATATTTTCTTATATCTATCTGTTGATTGCTTACTTACTACTCCGTACTGGTATTATAAAATAAAAAATTCTCCTACACCGTGTAACGGAAAATATTATCATCTAACCGCAATCCACCAATAAACCCATTCACACCGTAAGCAAAAGACCGAAAGAACAATATGGCAATGGCCGAACTTTTTTAGCCATCATCTTTATCTTGAAAAACAACATGGAAAAAGCGAAAACAATTTCATTTTCATACTCTATAATCCTGGATGGGCACAGGAGATTTTTTCTATTCTTATACAGATGGTGACAGGTGAGATCACCTATACAATATACGTAAAAATCTTTATCTTCACAGACAGTATCAAATTGGTTTGCCAAATTCCGCATCGACGCGAGCGCCCAGAATCAACGATCTGTAATGACGTACTGGTCATGGTCCCGTTGGGGGTGACCTATGATCAAAGCTTGGTGTTAGTAAACAAACAATATTAACTCATTTAGCTCAAATCGAAAAATGACAGAGATAGATAAGTGGGTTTCGAACGAACGAAAAACAGAGACAAAAGCGTTTGGAAGGTTATTTGATGTTGCTGTCCCGTCGAATAATCACGTGTGATGAGAAATGGATTCAATATAACAAGAATAAATCGCCTAAACATTCTCCAAAGCGTATGCGTCAGAAAAAACTGAGGGTGAGTGTTTGGTGATCTAGCGCAGGTGTGGTTCATGGCGATGTCATTAAACCAGACTTATCGATCACAGCAAAAGTATACTGTAACCAACTGGACAAAATGATGGTAAAACTTAAAAGGAATCGGTTCAGATTAGTCAACAGATCGACTCGTATGTTATTGCAACGTAACACCAATCCACACAGTGCGCAAATGACTGTAGAATTGGAGTTGGAATTTCTCAATCGTCCTCCATACTCCCCACACCTAGCTCCCACTGACTATCATTGGTTTCGCAATTTGGACAACTTCTTGAAAGGAAAAGAATTTCATTCTCGATGCTGCCATAAAACTGACCTTCCAGGAATCCATAGACTCTCGTCCGTAAGGGTGCTTTATCACCGAACTGAGCCACCGGCCGCATTAATGGCAAAAGTGTGTAGACAATATGGGCGCATACTTTGGTGCGGTGGAATAAAATAATTTCCTATATTTATAAGTTATCAGCAAACTTTGCCTTTATTTTACAAATTTCCTCCTTGACGACCTAATAAATTTTGTCTGCATTTGAAAACGGAAGTGTTCTCGGTTGCCCTATCTTGTAGAGCAGCCGTGTCCTTTGGTCCGATTGGGCCCTTTGTCAGTACTCACCTGTGTGCAATAACTTTCCATATTCCTCCCGAATTTCAGGCTGATATATTCATGTTTACCACTGAGAGGATACCCATCACATACGTTACACACACGGACAGGCCGACATGCTTAAATAAATGCACAATTTAATGCCGCTCAAGAATATCTAAACTTAAGGAAGCCTCTGAAACTTTCCTCTGGGTGTTCCAAACGTTTTGACTAAATGGATCTACTCCCCCCTCCTCGCCATTCCCTTCCACCCATCACTAGCAGGTAAAAAAATCTCTGATCTGATGCATTTTACTTCTCAATTAGAAGACTTAAGCTACTAATTGTATCTCCCCTGAGCTTTGCTTTAAATAGAAACAATTGAGTTGAGGAATTTAATAAGAAGGACAAACAAATGACTTGAGTAAATAGTTAACAATAAAGTGTTGAGTTGAGTACAATAAGCAAAGAGTTTAGAAAAAATAACGCCTGTACACATGGTCGAACCGATTAGAATAAAATTGATTGCAGAGGCATCGAAAAGAGTTGGTAACGTCAAATTTTGTCCGAGTATGCTCAAGATAGGTCAGAGCGTTGGCATGAAATGCACAATCAATTAATCTGTTTTCCTAT
Source organism: Glossina morsitans morsitans (assembly GCA_001077435.1). Taxonomy (NCBI): domain Eukaryota; kingdom Metazoa; phylum Arthropoda; class Insecta; order Diptera; family Glossinidae; genus Glossina; species Glossina morsitans. Next base: position 10,405 of record CCAG010020333.1, on the reverse strand, counting down.
ATACTTATCACAGCCTACATAGGCAGCATCGAAGATTTGAATCGAGGCTTGTATTGTCATTTTCCTGATTGTTTTTATGCAATGTTCATGGAAAGCACACTTCGTTTGGTTAATTTAGCAATAGCACCGGCAGAAACTATTTGACAACTTGTAGATTTTATGATTTCATTTTGTTAAAAAAATGAAAATTAAATTAAATGAACTAAGGAAAACAAATGATGAACCAAATGGATGACAGTGAGTAAAAAATTATTTCTATAGTGTTCGTTTGATTTCTTTCTCTTTTTAATTGCTTTTGCTTTCGTTTGTGCTCGTTGATCAATTCCCTGGGCAGTGTTGTTGTTGTTTTAATTGTTAAATAAAATTGAGAAAAAAAACACAGTGCCTTCACAAAACTATTCATTACGGAATAAATCATGCATACCGCATAAACTAACTGCACACATATCAACGTATATGCATCGGCACGGAGCTACATAACAAATAGGTAAGTGGCTTACAATAGCGAACAATGGCATAACATAGCGTATAATAAATACATAAATAAATTCGTAAATAAAACACAAAATATGCACAGAAAGACACCACTGAAATCTTTCATCCATCCGAAAAGAGAAGCATAAACAGAGATGACGTATACAAATGTGGCAAATTCGTTAAAATTTAATTTGCAGACAGGGCAACAAAATCAATCAAGAATGAAATATGTACCTTCGTTATCGTATGCGATCGCTTTGTTTTTTTTTTTTTTTTTTTTTTTGGCAGACCACGATAAAAATCGTATATTTTAAGTTGAAAATGTTAATGCATGATATAAAAAAAACATAGTAACGTATTATTTGTTCTATATAACGATAAGACAATTAGCACTTGAATCGTTAAACGTATTGAGCTAAGAGAAAACATATTGAAAATTTGCAATTCACAATTTTATGCACACATATGTATATATAGATACTATATAAATATGTAAATATTTATTTACTTATTTACGTAGGATGTGCTAAGTAACAACAACTCACCTGGACTTGTTTGCCAACTAAGGCCCCCAATAAACATTTTCCTAAAAAAGAAAAAACGAAAAACAAATTAACATCTGCCAGTTAATGATGAAGATAAAGAAGCTGAAAATTAATGCTTATTTATTATAGATTATCTTAAAATCTCAATCGCAACAGTTTCATGGAAATCATTATTAATAGTTGGAAATGTTCCCAGGGCTCCGAATAGAAATTTATTTCACAAAGATTGTTTTGACATGATGCAATATATAATTTAATCCGTTTAGAAATAAATGGACACGAATTTCGAAACCAAAGGTATAGCAGGATTCTATGTGAATCACAGCATGCACTTATCTTTTCGGAAACTTAACAAGGTTCAGAATAATTTCGAAGGAAAATTGTACAGATTGGCGGACGCACATCAGTTCGGCAATCTCGCAATGATTAAGAAAGAATATTTCAAGCAAACATTATGGTCAGACAAGGCCGAGCATCACATACGCTGCCTTACTTTCCCTAATATAATAATACCGTACACCATTTTTGGTATGGGTTTAACTTCGTTTATGTTTGCTTATATTTGTTTTGTGTGTGCAAATGTATTTAACATCAACTTTTTATTCGATTTAGAATCATTACTTGAGTCGATCTAACCGTGTCTGTCCATCTGTAGGTTTAAGGTTTGTCCACGTATACTTGTGTTCAACTTACAGGTCGTAGTTTGGATTGGATAGAATTTTGAAAAGTCGTTTAATAAATAATAAATAAAGAGTGGTGCATGGAATTAATGGCCGGCCTTAGTCGACTATAGTATTTTTACTTGGCTTTCACTCATTTTTCCGATAAAATCTCAAGAAATATTCCTTGTCTCCATGTAAAGGAAAAAATCCCAGGGGGAGCTCATATTGACGGATGCCCGAAACTTGAACGGTCGGTGACCAAATTTAGCAAAACTAATTTTTTCGCCATAGCTGTGAGTATCCTTTAACTATTTTGCTTATATATTGCTGAAAATTACATCTTGTTACCACATAATGGCTCACCTTTTATGAGCACTCGTAAATGGGGTAGGGCCCAACAGATAAATCTATGATGTCTAATTTAACCACAATTAATTTTTTTTCCAAATTAATACTACGGACCAACGTTCATCATAGGATATGAAAAATTGGACCTTTAGGCTATACAAATGTTACTTTTCGTATAAGCTGATTTTCAACAGACTCGCCGATTCGATCCGAATTTTTTACATTATTTTAGCATGCTGAAATACTATCGATTAGTGACTTTTGTCAAACAATGTTAAACTCTCTTCATATAACAATATTATCCAAATAAGGGAAATGATCCAAAAACTGGTACGAGCCCATCTATTTTCAAAATAGCGTTCGATGTTTAACGAAACAAACGAACTCACATCGATTTAGAAAATAATTATGAATCGAATGATATAATAAATAGTAAACCTAGCGTAATTTGCTCTGGATCCGGGCAAAACTTAATACGCCCAATACATTATATAAGAGTCTTCCACCAAATCAAACTGTTAACAACGAATATTTTTTCAGATTTACCTGGAGGCGATGAGGCGATGAAATTGAGAGAAATTAATAAGAGAAAGAATAAATAAAAGTTTTCCATTTCTTATACAAATTCACTTTATTTATTCTTCGATTACATAAGTATGTTAGGAATATATATATATTAGGAATATATATATACTTTTGCATGATTTTGTTTTTCGCTTTACATTTATTTTTGACGTGTTTGTTTCACAATTTTGAACAGAAATATGTCATGACAAAGGTGTAAGGCTTTGATATTACGCCTATGTTCAGTTCATGGAAGCAGCATTCTGTAAACCCGGAAAACGTCTAATTTATATTCATTAAAGTGTGAAAGAGTGAAGTGTTACTTGATTGCATCAAGCTACTGAGGACATATCTCGTACACTAAAGGAAGTTTGCGGGGCCCAATGTCCATTTACTCTCATATATGAAAAGTGCTTTTAACGATTTGAAAAGAAGGGCAAGGATTGTAAATGAAAATTCATATCATATTTGATAAGTAACTAAAATTTTGAAAATTTAACGAATGAGGGCAGAGTTTCTAAACATTTGAGAATGTCGGGAATGAATCAAAAATATGGAAATTGTATGCACTACGAATTGTTCGTAAAAATTCTTCAACGGAAAATTTTAATGTCCGCTTCAAAAGACGTTATTAGAATAACTTCATTTTTTTTTTTGCGACTTAAAGCGAAAAACGAATCCATTACAATATCTCTAAGTAGTAAAAGCCTTCGCTTAACACTAGAAGTAAGAAAAGATTTTTTAAGTGCGACAATAATCAATTGCATGTTATTAAGCTGGTCGCAAAAATGTTTGATCGTACTGTGGGAGTCAGGGTCGTGGCAGGCACTACAAAAATTATGACTAGAGATTGACAAAATTTGCCCGATTACAACATAACTTACGTTGCACTCACATCGTGGTCAAGTAAATAATCCGCTTTAAAAAAGTGCACTTGAAGTCATTACATTTCAAGTTATGCACAATACATATATTATATCTTTAATATATAAATTATTTCCATTCTCATCACCGAAGGATGAGAGGCATATTCATATTCTCAAAGCGTTTGCAACACCCAGAAGGAAGCTTGAGAGACCCCATAAAATCTTTCTTAATTAGCATCAAAGTCTAACTCGTGTTAATCATGTCCGTCTGTCTATCTGTCTGCGTATTGTCTATGGTAAACATTCTCCTGGTCGCAGCAATGAAGTATTTTTTCTTAAACAATCCCGCCGATATGGATATCGAATAGAAGGACTTGGAAAGTAAAATGCGATAAATGAACTGTGTTAATTCTTGAATAAATGCCGGACGCGGACGTCAAGACGTACCGGAATAATTTTTTCTTCACAATCCCGTCGGTGTAAATAGCAAATGAAAAGACTTGAAGAGTAAACATAGATGGAATAACGGTGATGGATATAAATCATTCGGTCCCGGCCAAATATCATTTTCTTACGTTGTTTATAACGCCATTATATAAGTTAATGAAATACTATAAATATACTGATGTTCTTTGGAGTGGATCTGTGTCACTTTCTGAATTCATGTATTTTATACTCTCTCTCTCTCGATATTTTTTAGTTTTCCTTTTTTTTTCTAATTTTCTTTTATAATTGGAAATGTTTTAACCAACCAGTTCCATTCCGTTGGGATTGTCTTCTTTTCTTGTAATCAAAGACGGACAGTAAGTTATAAGCGGAGCAATGCAATGTAACATTAACTATGTCAAACATAGATAGATAGATAAATAGATAGATGAGCTGTTATTATCATTGGCATCACAGCGTTATTAAAATAAGCGATTTGCTGCTATTGTTTTGTAAGCTGAGTTGAAGTAAAAAAAAAAAAACGCAAAAAGAAAAGCAAAACAAAAAAAAGGGAAAAATTATACGAGTAAATCTTTTCCGACTATCTAACCGTCTGTTCTTCAGTCTATCTGTCTATTTTTCTGTCTATTTGTCATTGCATATTGCATTGTACAAAATAGCAGCTTACGAAAAGACACCAAAAACAATGCATACACAACAAATACATAAAATAACTTGTTACAACAAATCTGAATCAAAAACAATGAATATGAATTATGAAGAATGAGTGAATGAATCAGTGACTGAATGAATGAACGAACAAAACAAATGCTTGATTTAAAAAAATGCCAACCTACAAAACACAAAAACAGAAAAAAGCTAAAGCTATTAGAAAAAAAGGCGACTGTAAAAAAAAAATACAAAGAAAAACACAAAAATAAAACAAAAACAAACATAAAGCTACACGCTTACACAGAGAGACATATAGAAATATACTTATTTATATATATATACATATATATACATATTTGTGTGTGCGTATGTATAAGAGGTTCAAAGTCTTCTATTACTAAATATTACCGTTGCCACAAAGCCTCTAACAAAAGCACAAATGTCGATTTCTTTACTAAATGTAACAGAAAGCTTGTGTTGTTTATAAAAATTGTAAACGTACATACAGCGCACAAACACTTGCAATTACACATGTGCAAATAAATATATACAAACATATACATAAAAAAGAAACAAAAAAAACTACATATATGTATAACGCAAAAACAAAAAAAGAAAACAATAAACAAACTGATAAACAGACATACAGACAGACATATAGATAGATAGACAGACAGACAAATAGACAGACAGATAGATAGAGAGAAAGAAAGATTGAAAGAAAGAAGAAATCAAGAGATAAAGAACGAAACAAAGAAAGAATGAAATAGACGGACGGACGGACAGATAGACAGACAGACAGAGCTACGTAAACGTTTTGCATGAATTCTTTTTTATATGCACATCAGTCTTTTCAATAGTTATATAAATACTTGTATCTACATAAATACACACATATATACATACATATGACTGTAGATTTATATATCAACGTATGTATATATACATTGTTTATGTTATTGTTATTGTTATTGTTATTGTTGTTATTATTATTATTATTGCTGCTGCTGCTGCTGCTGTTGTTGTTGTATGCAATTGTTGGAATTTTTAAACTATATTTTAACAACTACTACTGTTCTATTTACATAAGTATGTTTATTCACATATCTACGCATACATACAGGCATGCATATCTGCACACTTGTATTTGCATTTGATTTTGGAGGACTTTCGAGGTAAAATGCAAACAATCTCAGTTTCCCAAAAACAAAAAAACAAAAAAAAACAAACGAACAACCATTCTTCCTGTTGCTATTTTCATAATTCTTTCTTATACGTCGTTAGATAATCTTACTCATGCCAAACCTATAGAAAATTGTGCATTTTATTACTTTTCACATTCTACAATGCAAAGGAAAGAATCAAAATTGAAAAAAAAAAAATCTAAAACTAGGTTAACAATGCTTAAAATGAAAGGAATCGTTGCTAATAATTCGTAAAATTTAATCAGTTAAAGTTAGAGGAGTGAGTAAATCTGAAAAGTAAAATCAATGAACTTTTTTTTTTAATTTTCTTCCATATCACACTAAATTTTGAATTTATTTTCCTACAAAGATACGGGTCTACTTTCAGCATATATCAATCGATCCAAATTGCACCTATCATAACCTCCGTTTGATCCGTAACCACTATAGCACTGCTATACTATATGCTTATGCTACTAGTACTACTGCTGTCTTAAAGCTAAGCATTACATTCGATGGGTGCCGATATTACCTGCAATAGTTTCACATCACGATAGCGACTATTTTAACAATGATGACATATTTATATAGATGCCAGTTGGTAGGTTTTTTTGTATCCAGTTTTAGAAAATCCTAAACTTCTTCATTGACTATTTGTACTAATTATACACTACACCACTTGTGGTACAGAGTCTATTACGTTTGTGCAGATGTATATCACATCCAGAAGAGCGTAAGATAGAGCCACCTTTTATTATATCGATCGATTCAGCAAATGATTCAAACTTGTCTGTCCCTCTATCCTTCTGCGGTCTGTCCACGTATTTTTTTGTTCAATCTAAAGGTCGCAATTTTTTAGATATTCTAGTGAAATTTGGAATTTGGAATGCTATATAAAATGTTCCGAATCGATTCACTTTTTCGACCACATCCCTTATAACGCCTTATTTTGAGGAGTCGTTATATGGAAAACAGTTGCAATTTTCAAAACTTGTCGACTCGCCGTCTAATAAGATTTCGACATTCCAAATTGGTATGAGAAGTTTTGTCAAGCTGGGGCAGTTTTTTGAACCCCCTTTCATATAACCGTTTCTACCGAAACTGAATCTCAATGTGGTAGAAAGATATAATTTTTAATATTTCATGGTAGAAACTGGTTCATAACAGTAAATTGACATAGAAATCAACATTACCGAATTTAGACCATGTAGGTTTATTTTTTGGATACCACCGCATATAAGGATTCTCAGGAAATGTAATCCTTTATTTGCCAAAAAGACCTAATTGTTTATAATTAACACTTTGTTCGTCACATCAAAATTAAGTGGACCAAATTTGAACCACATGGGTCTAGTTTTTGAAAACCACTCCATGTACGATCTCTCATGAAAAGTAACTCCTTCACAAAAAGATTAACTATTTTACGAAGGAAATCGGTTCATAGTAGCAATTTAGCACAAAAGTGAACGGTAGGGAATTTGGATCACATAGATCCATTTTTTAGATCGTAACGTATGCAGGGGTTATAATGGAAAGCGAGCCATTGTATGGATATAAAGTTTATTTTCTAGTTTTTTATAATGGAAAGTGGAAAATAATAACATATTTAGGATATAAATTAAGGATATAATCATGTCATGCAATATTTTGAATATCTTCCCATGTGCGGGTTTTCAAGAAAAGTAAAGTCTTTGGATGAAAATAAGGTGTATTATTACCAAAATTAGCGGGTATTTAATGGCCGATCGTTCGGTTCTTAGTTGTTTTAATTACTTTTATTCCCACACTATAGACGATTTGTTATGGATGAACAGCGCTAAAAATTGGACGTCATGCCCATTTTCGAAATGTACCTGTGAAATAGTAAGAATAAATACATTCCAGAATTGCCATCTTTCAACAAACAAACGTACAGATGTAGTTAAATCGATAGTATGCTAATTAAGAACGCCTTAAAAGTATTGAGCTGTTAAGTGGATATCACATTGAAATTTTTTGTATCGCCACAAACAATTTCACTATGAACGCATTCGAATTTCTTAGCCATGTTGTTGTTCCATTTACAGTAAACGCGATGAATAATCTTCTTTGGGATTTGTCGCAGATCTAGCCCCATTTTGATCCTGCCATTTTGCGAATGTTTTTTTTTATATCGTTCTTGAAAGTGTGCAGTATGTCTGCACCTTTTTGGAAAATGCTTTCACCTTTAGAATTCGATACCTTGCGCTTGATTTTATAAGCATTTGAAATCAATTGACCACCAGCCGTCATATATACGCGCCTCGACTCGCTGCAGCTCATATAACCCGGCATTTCCGTACAATAAGGCTATAGTGTTAACGGAAGGCTTCGTGCATTGTCGACTATTTATGAATCTTTCTACGCGACATATGTGCTGTCGTGTTGTGATGAACTGTATAAAATATTTTGAAAAAATTACCGAAATTTGCGAAAGGTATTTTTTTAGGGAAAAGGTGCAAATTCCAAATTTTAATGAAACTATTGAAATAAATCATGACATGCAACAAATGAATCTATAAATATTCATACAGAGCTGAGCAATTTTTTTAGAAATCAGTATGTGTTCCTGTAGGTATGTCTATCTGCTAACAATCAAAATTAAACAAACTAAGAGGTAAGTAATAGGGGCAAAGTGGCAACGACGACAATAAAAGCAATTGCGATAACACTATAAAGTTGATCTGCTGCTTATGATGTTTACGACAATGATTTTAGTGCTAAGGCCGTCAGATGAATTATTCATAGAGCTTGACGTTGTCTAGTTAATGTATAGGTAGAGGTAGATACAGTCTATGAATGTATAAAAGGTACAAATAAATATAATAAGTACATATCGTGGTAGGTAGTTAGAGAAGAGGGCATACGCAGACAATCGCTTCAAATGGCAATCAAGACACGACAGTAGCAGAACAATATATGCAATAAGTAGTAAGATCTATATAAAACAAAAGCTAAGAAATACCCTATACAAGCTCGAGTCAGGCAAGAGAGCGTGAACCTAAACTCAATCAATTGTTAACTCTCGCCGGCAGTCACAGATTATATATAAATTAATAAATTAATAGAACAATGTCAACAGACGAAGAAACCATGTACACGAAATTTTTATGTATAAACCACGTGGACAGGGAAAGAGAGAGAGGGAACAAAAAAGAAATTAGAAATAAAGAGGACTAAAAACAAACAAACTTTTTAATTCACAAACTGGCTCACACCTATTATTAAAGTTTCCCTTATGCTCAGTTTTTTAAAAGTTTTGCGATAAAATATCTGGGAAATATCGATGTCTAATTTTCTGCTTTTGCTATATGAGTTAGTCTCGAAACTGCAGAAGTCGAAAACTTTGCTTTCACTCAAATTTCCAAGCTCGGCGTAAGGCAAGTTTAGTTGAAGTTGAACGTAAGTCGTTTGTGTGTGGAAAAATGTAGATAAAATTTTAATTTGTGTTACACGATAACTTAAGTTAGCGACTTGCATTTGTTACGATATTCTTTCTTTTTTTTTTTACGCGACTCATCATTTAGGGAGCGTCCCCTATGCGCGTAGCCCGGTGACAGTCAAAAGGAACAAAGGAAAGAGAAAGAAAGAATAAAATAAGGAGAACGTAAATTCTATTGCACTGTGAAAGCTTACGACAAACGCAAACGAGGAGCCTTATAAAATCTCCCGGGAACAGTACATGAGCTACTGAAGCTAAGAAGTAGCGACTTACGTTTGGTCCCCGATTTCAAGACGGGTTATAGTTCCCTAGGTATCTTCGATAATGATTCATGCAGATTCTGCCGAGGAAAGAGTGAAACGTCAATCATATCCTACGTGAATGCGAGGCGTGTGATACTTCGAATCCAAGAATGTGATCGCATACTTAAGAATCCTTCAGCTGGAGGGCCAGAGGCACGTAAAAATAATAACGCTTTCCTCTTAACACTCTTTTTAAGATTTTGAAAGGTTTTGAATAAGTTTTATGCAGAAGAGTGGAATGACGTTAACTAGAACGTACCGCATACTTATCTCAGGATAGTAATAAAAGCAACTAGAGAAAATGTAAATCTTATCGATTTTAACAGCAGGCATAGCTTGTTGAAAAGAGTATAGATTTGCAATATGTTTTCAGAGACTTATTTCTTATAGTTATTGGTCATAGACAATCCATGCCACAATCTGAAAGATATAGTGTGCTCGTCCAAACTCCTAGCAGTCCAGTGTACAATTTGTTGTTTACAGTTTGGCCTGAAGCATCATGTCATCTCCAGCGTTACGAAAGGGACTTGGGTTCTCCATAAAAGCCAATAACCAAGTGCAGATCGCTCCCCTATAGCTCATATGCTACATGCTGTTGTCCTATATTGAGCTGGCAATGTATCGTTGGGTTTTTCCATGCTGAATGCGTCACCGGTTTTTTGTCATGGCTCCCTGGGGCACCATCCGTAGCTGTGATGGTTCATCGGGTACGCTGGGTATGCAATTCACCAAGTACCTATGCCAGGTGCACTTCATTGTGCTTTCCTAATTCATTCACAGAATCAAAGTACTCCAACGCAAGCCTGGATATTAATATATCGCCTTCTAAAACTTTCATAGAGGGCTGTCACAATGAATGAATCCGAAACCTACGTAAGCTTATCGTGCAGCAATATTCA
>CCAG010020332.1:0-26372 GCA_001077435.1 Glossina morsitans morsitans | reverse complement strand
ACACACACAAAGGCTGAAGTACATTGATTAAATTTATGGAGAAGCGCACTTGAGCATGGCACTTAAGCGGTCAGCCTTTTTCTTTCTAATATACGATTAAGATTATGATTTTAGATGATATTCAATGCATCTCATAAAGAATTCCTTAAATATCTTACTTTAACTTTGCTACAGATAAAGTGCAAGCAGCGATCAAACAAACCAAAAGAGAATCACATAAGCAGTTCTCACACGACTTCTAGGGAGTGACACCATTCTGTACAACTTTAAAAAAAAGTCGAGTAAGCGTGACAGAATAAGAAAGTTCGTGAAGCTTGCTAAGTAGACATGGATTAAAGAATTAAAAAAAATTCTGTTTGAAAAATATTAAAATATTGTGGCTATCATCTGGAAACAGCGATAGCTCAAGCGGTCTTGTCGCACGCTCTACTAACTGATCTAAATTTTCACTAAATAAAAATAAAATAATGTTGATCTTTATGCGATTAGAGAGCATTTGAACGAAAAATTCGAATTTTCAAGTAAAAAAAAGACAATCTCTTATTTGGTAACAACAAATATTGGCATTAACTTATTCAAAGGATTCTGTTCTCTGAATGCTATTTTACAAAACCTGCAAGAAACTCGAATGAAAGACATGAAACTTTTTGGATTTATGTTAGGTGCGTGGCGTTTTCAAAAGTCATGCTTTTAGAACAAGGTATTTAAAATTTTACAGTACATTATAGATATGTTCTTCTATTGCAATACATTTTCTCTTATTTTCTCGTATTGGCCCGCATCCCTGGCATCATAAATCTTCCAATGATCTTCCATTATCAAATATTCTTCCTCTCAACGACTTTAATCCCGAAATTGCCTCTTTTGGCGCATCTGTCAAAGATAGGCTCGCACGTTCTCCACTTTACGTGTTGCGAAATAACGGAGGCAATACATAATCAATGCCAAAGACTTCAACGTAAATTTTAATTTTCCTGTCAGACGCACTGCAAGGCTTCGAATCCTTCTCAGTCTCATATCTCTACACAGCGGTCGGTTCAATTCAGTGTATTAGAGAAATGAAAAGTTAACATGTTAGAGATTAGACTGTAAATGCACAGCATATGTTCATTCCCTTCGAAATGCTTGAGGGTATCAAGGCAAAAATCGCTTTTAAACAAGGAATTTTTTCCATTCATTCTAAAACGTCCAACGCATTTATTAAGCAAATAAAAAAAAAAATTTTGCAAAAGTTTCGAGTAACGTTGCCTCTTAACCTTACATTAAGACATCGGGTTGAGCGACTTACGAATCGTATAACAGTACAGAAAAGCATAGATGTATACAATATTGTTAATGCACGTATTGATGTGAATAAAACTGAAAACCTGGTGAATTTTCTATCAGCTTGCAGTAGAGTGTTTTAATTACGCCACATACGCACTTGGTTTTTTTTCGTTTTGTTCCCGGAAGACATAAGAATTTTCGAATTATAAGTTGAATCCTTCCAGGATTTGAAGTATGCTCGCCTCATTTCTAATCTGCATTCGTGTCGACTGTTCAGCGTGCTTGATATATGAAATCTTTACCCTTTTAAAGTGACCAACTGTTAACAAGTGCAATACATAAGCATATCGTGTATGATTCTAAAATCGACAACATCGAGAGGATTAAACAATTTGTTTTAAATTGATTTTTTTTTTTTTTTTTGTGTATACGGATGTAATATGAAGACGCATACACGCACATATCTATAATAAAAATTATATATATATGCATACATTAAACCACGTAGATCAAGAAATAACCTCAAATAGATAAATAATCTATAAAACAAGTAACATATAGTATACAAGCATGCTTCTACGGATAAATGATAGACACATGCCATGGCAATTGCTTCCAGCATAAATACAAATGCCTGTAAATATTACATTTGTGTAAAAGTTTGTGAAGATATTTATGCATGGTTGTACATCTGTATGCATGCATGCAAACATGAATGCTGTAAAATTAGAACATTTCAGTCGCACACGCAATCTCATAAAATATACACACAAATACACCAATATGGCAACATATATAAACACTACGTTCATAGCCATGCACTTTACTCACCGTCGTATATACATGCATACACACATTTCATATTTCAATTCCCACACACATCAAATTTTGTTTCAGTTTATTTTTTTTTTTCTGTGGTTGTTGTTGTTGTTTGTTGTTCGTTTCTGTATTACTTAGCTAAGCATTAAACATATACAAGTTTTTAAATGTGTATGTAAGCATATATCTATATATGTCTATATGTATATATATATATATATATATATATATTACGTGTATAACGTGTGTGTGTGTGGATGTATTTTCCCATACTTACTCCACAGTATAAACGTAGATATGAAAAAATTCCGCCGACTACGTCTTGACTTGCAATTTTCACCAAACTGCCTTTCCGTCTGATATCTTTCAACTAACTACGTATATGAGTTCCTAATATACATACGTGTGCTTGCTTGGCTGTGCAAGTGTGTATATGTCTATTTGTTGTGCCTGTATTTTCATTGCTGTTCATAGTTAAAGTTAATTCTCGCCAGTCACGGCCATAGTAGTTACTGTTACTGACATTTGTCACTTTTGAAGAAGATGCACCTCTTGTATGCATTTGGCCAGAGGTTGTAAACATTCGCATGCACATTTATGAATGTGTATCTTCGTTTATACACAGGTACATACGAACATAAGCATTATGTGTGAATGTACCAGGGTTTCTGTTTTTTGTTTTATTTTATTTATTTATTTATTTATTTTTTTTTTTGTTTTCTCTTCTAGTAACGCTATACGAATAGTTGTTGGCTATAAGTCTCGTGTTACGAAGCTTAACGTGAATGGAGCAACTGAACAAAGTTAACATAACATTTCTATTTGTTTTACATTAAACACTGAAAAGAAAACTCAGACATAAATTACGCTGTGTTGGACTGGAACTTAAAGACCTAAACTATACTTTGTATTAAATTAACATAAGCTTAGAACTTGAAATTTATTAAGAAATTTCTGAAAAACCGATCTTTAAATGAACGATAGTAAGAGAATTTCTTCCAAATTAATAATTCAAAGACTCATTTAGGTTCAATAGCGCTACATTACGCTATAATAGCATCTAGACGCTACAAGCGTATACTTATAGACATATGACTTATGTGGTAATAGTCTTCTCGTTCGCATTTTGATAGTTTAACACATGAATTATCATCACCAACACTGAACGCGATTTATGATTGAAAAGAAAAGAAATCTTTTTCTACTTTTAAATGAATCACTCTCGTCAGTTGCATGCTACTAGGAACTTCACAATGAACATAACAGGTCGAATCTTGAAGTAGGACCCACAAGCTGCGCTAAACAGAGTAATAGCAAACTGCTCTACTGCTTTTGCAGATAATACGTGGAAACTGCACTTGGACTGAATACGATAAGTAACCTATTAACAGCCGGCGACCTTGAAATGCACTTTTATATGGCGCCAAGACTATAGCTCTGGTTATTAAATGAATTGTACTTTTCCTTCTTCATACACTACGGATTACCTATAGCAGATCCTTTTGTAAAAGTTGTTGTAAATATCGGCCAATAGACCACATATGGCACGTCTGTTCTCAAGAAGAAGTTAGTTCTAGAGCACCTGAAGTACTGTATCTAACGTCAAAATGAAGAAAGACAGTTTTGCAAGAAATATTCAGTTTCAGAAACCCGTTAAAATTGAAGAGTTGTTAAGAACTTTAAAAGCAAAGACACTGTGTGACGAGCGAAAGGAAATATTTCAATTGTGACATAATTAATATGATCGGAATATATTGCATAAACATATAGATATTTATTGTTTTATCCTTTTCTTTGTATTAAAACTTGACTTATTAACCAATTTAGCTGCATTTTGATTTGAATATGATGGGAGGAGTACGCGGTAGGGTTTGAATATGAAAACTAGAGTAAAACTCGCACTTGCGCACTTTATTAAAATTGTTTAGCAAATCCTGCTATTTTAGCTAACCAAAATACAGATGGTTAGAAACTTCGGCCTCCAATAGGTGTATCAAAGAAAACGTATAGTCAAATATTCGACCAGTTAAGTCCGCAATTGCACCTCATATAAAGTTCTATCGCGCAATTCTGCTGCTTGGCCAGATATCGTTTAACGGTAACTGGTGAAATGTTTCATTCCGAGCTACTGTGTATTTGCTAACGTTCTTAACCGAAAAATTACTAAATTCTTCGAAACTTTACGCGAAACCCTCAAGTTTTATTTATTGAATTTCTCTATGTTTACATTGTCTCAGAATCGCGAAGAAAGCAAAGCCATATATTTATTGTCATTATTATTAATCCTTTTTTTTACCCTAAAATCCACAAAATTGATTGTCAGTATACGAACACACTACGTCAAACATCGCACATCGGACATCATTGCTCTACTTTCCTAACAATAGCTTACTCACATTATGCTCTTTGTAGTGCGTATAAATAATAGTATCCTTAAAATATTTCAATTCCAATAAAACAGCAAGCGTTCTTCACTCCTCAGAAAAGTCAGCGAACGTGTGAATATAGATTGCGCGTATAAAATGAACAATGGATTTGTGACTCGACGAACGCTCAATATTTTTTAACAGCCACCTAAACTATAATGAGTATCGACTTTAGAACACTTAAGAAATTTGTTATCTTTACTTTCTTACTTGATAACCTTCATACGTTGTTCTTATATTCTATTTATCGTTTTGTGAGGCCTAGATAAAAAAAATTTAAATTTTGCATATCCCGAGCTACGGCGTTGTACTCTTGCTCGCCTTGTACTCTTTCAGTTGGTGTTTTTTTTTTTTTTATTTTTTCTATACATTTGTTTTGTTCAGTGTAATTTCTAAGAAAGGTTTTGCAGTTGGTTGATTTAAAATCGTCCAGACTTTCTATTCATCTATAAAATGCATATGTAATGCATATGTGTTTGTATGTACATATATTTATATGAAAATACATTTTATATATATATATGTATTATAAGTACGTAGATATGTATTTTTATGCCATTCATTGTTACATGAAGAAATATGAATATTTACAATATGAAAAAATAAAAAAAATAAAAAATATGTTACTAATAGTAGAAGCAGTAAAAGTAGTGGAGTGTACAATATACATATCTAGATACAAATGTATATATTGTGTGTGTGTGCATATATGTCTATAGTTATTTAAAATTGTGTGTACGTATATAATGCAGCTAGAACTGCCGATGTCATATTCGGGACATATACTTGCATCCATAGCCTTGATGTTTTAGTTTCTCGAAGACAAAATGGAACGCGAGCATTCGTTCTCATATACATATTCAAAAACCCAAGCAGACACACGCACATATATATATATACTTACATACATACATACATACATACACAGAAACATATAAAGGTTGTTGACGCTAACGCTGTCAACATTACGAGGCAAGAATGAACAGCAAGCGGGGTTTTTGCCACATTGATTTAGGCTTTTCATTCACTGGGAAAAGAAAGCAATGTTTGTTTTCCAGATTTTTTTTTCATTTTTTTTCTTAATTTTCACTGAGGACTGAGCGTGTAAGTGTGTAGTGTGGAAAGAAAAACCAAAAATAGGATAAAGCTTAAAATTTTTTAACGTTTCACAAATGCGAATGTATGGGTGTAATTTTTCACATGACAAATTATGTGAAGATACAAAACTTTGAGAACATAGGAAAAAAACAAAAAAAAAGCAAAAAAAATCACATAAACGCATACAAATGCAAGCAATTATAAACCCGCGTACACTTTGTGCACAGTTGAGTTGAATTTTTACTATTTTTCGTCAAGAATATTTTTTCAACCATTACAACTTTGAGAATAAACTGAAAAGTTGAAGATACGCACACATACAGACCGCGAGAATGCGAGAATGGGTAAGCGAAGGAAAATAATAAATTGCGCTTATAATTGATTGGTAGGCTAGATGCGCATAAAAACTACTCATAATATTCACCAAGAACATGACGATTATGACAGCATAAAATTCATCATTGTCAGCTTCTCTTCTTTTTTTTTCTTTCTTTTTTCCAACGTTAAGCAAAACCTTGAAAAATTTGTATTCAGAAAAGAAACATGCTATCAAAATACTCCGTCTGATTGACTAATAAAGAACGCAACAATAAAAATAAAAGAGAAACTAAGAAAAAAGTTATGAATTAAGTACCGAAAAGCGAAAGCGATAATTCGAACGAGATGACGTACACAATTAACCATGAAATAAGTACTCGTATTTCTTATCTCAGTCGTTTCTTGAAAACTTTACTTAATAACGATGACCTTGCAAACGCAAATCTCTGATTGAGTCGATTGTTCTGAACTGATTTAAGGACATGTCTTTGTCCGTTCGTACATTTGTTTACATAATACTATGTTTAGAAAATGATAAGATTTTTTCCATTTAAATTGTGAGACCTTAGCCAAAGAAATAAACTTTTGACTTCGCTTAGTTAGATTGGCAGCAATCGAACTATGGTTTTTGACTAGAAGTCAAATATGAGTTATATTTTCTTTATATATAAATATATACATATATATACATGACTGACATGCTGAGTTCATGTAACATATTTTTGTGATACGGTAACGGTTAGAAAGAAGTGAGGAAAGAGAAAGAGATAAGACGGTGATGACCGCAGGTTAGCAGGTGTGTGCAAAGTCCAAGTCCGGGTTAATCAGAAACGCATACGTAACATGTTCTTTAGTGTGTTATAGATAATGAGTTCACGAAAGTTTACACTTGGACTTGGGTCCATTTTTGTTTATGTTACTTGTCCGTCTGTTGGTCGTTTTTAATTGAAATACTCAGAATCAAAGCAAGCTTTTCTTATGGAGATCTTCTACGCAAGAAAGCCCAAAATGATAACTGATGTAATCGAAATTTTCTTATATGCAATTATTTCCGTCATCGACACTTTTCGCGAGAAGCCTTTGGTCATGTGAAGCCGAAAAAATCGATCGACGTAAGACGACTTTGCTATAAATAATTTTTATGCCAACCAACTATTAAGCATCGATGTTCATCATAAAAAGTGAAAAATTTGATTTTTTTGCCGCATAAAGGCTTACGACACATCCAGGTATGTTCATGAGGTCATACAAAAAGTAAACGCATTCTTCTCTGTTTTTAAAAATGTATGTCCTACGCATCTTTCAAACAGATATTACTTAACTTACTTTGCTCTTGTAGCTATCTATCGATGTCTTGTATCTACCTACCCGTGTTCTTTCAGACAGACAGATAGATAGATAATTTGACTTGCCGAAATGTAACGAAATAGGGGATTTATTCTTGTATTCATTATTAAAGAGTAAGTGAAATCGGCTGCTAATAGTAAACTGATCACATCTTAAATATTTGTTTAAAACAAATATGAACGCTAAACTTATTATAACCTCAATACGAAATAACAAAGAGATAAAAACAATAGTTTTGGTTTTCTTTTCCTTTCCTTGCAGATAAAGAGTTACATAATGGCATTACGACAGTAGCAACAATAAAAGCAGCAACAACAATAATAGAACAAAAAATTTAAAAAATAAAGAAAACATTAAAAGGAAAGAAAACTATTAAAAGAAAAACTGCAACAGTGCATAGATTAAATCGTGCGGAAAGCTATTCCTGTTCTGTCGCTGGTTTCTAAATTTCCTAACATTTGTACAAAACAAAATGAGTTAGTGTAAGAGTAAGAAAATGTAGAATAATAATAGAAAAACGTAGGCATTAGTTTTGTAAATAGTAGCGATTTTTCAATTAAACCGTGAGGGAGTCTTACTCCCAACCTTAGCCACAATGCAAATGCAAATATATATATATATATATATTTGTGTGTGTGTGTGTGTGTGTGTGTGTGTGTGTGTGTGTGTGTGTGTGTGTGTGTGTTTGTATATGAACAATCCACATATATATGTATGTGCAATATTTCCAAGTGCCTGCGTAAGCCTTCTTTCGCCGTTCAAGCAATGTTGTCGTAATATAGATGTATTAGTTATCACTGCCATGGTGATAACAGTGAGTGTTAAACAGAGAAAAGACAAAAATCGCATTTTCTCCTTCTAATGGAAATATTGTGCAAGCAAATTGCATTAGACGGCGCGCACACTGAACAACTACAGCCGAGGAAAACAGGGAAATGAAACACGGATGATCAAAAAGAAATTGAATACAAAAGTTGTGATTAATTGTACAAAATTTTACACATTACTGATCGAAAAAGATGATTACAGTTGCGATGCAAATTTCGTCACTAGTATCGAGTGTGTAAAGGCAATGCAATCTTCGCTGCTTACTTCTGAATGTTATAAAAGTGATTTCGAAAAGCGTTAACAATAACAATAAAGTTATTATGCTCTTATCGATCTCTAATGGTGTCATACTAACCACGTGGAAATATGTACCTGTTCAATCATACTTGCACTAAATACTTGATATATTATCAGGTACATTTTTAGATTCAATTTGAAGCATAGTGCTGATGAGTCATTGAGGAGAATAAACAATGAGTGGATTGCATTATTGAAACCCTTAAATCCAAATAACAGATTACGTGAACTGTTAACATTAAGCCATTAACAAATGCTTAATATCGATAGCGGCCTTGTTCGAAGAAGGAGTCGGCCGTAGGATATATATACTGCTATATATATAATACTGTCCACAACGGTAATGCAATAGATAAAAGGTCATGACATCGGGAGTCGTCCGTAGAAGGAAACTCGGCCCTGTGTAGCACAAATCGCTTAAGAAACATTAACAGAATTAACCCGGAAGGTATCCCATTCACCTCTCGTCTAGCCTCTTCCCCTCTCTTCGCCTACCCCACCGCACTATTGTTCGCACAACCTAACACTGCGAATCACTACTGTTTTCAATCGATCCCTGATTGTCCGCTCGACCAGAAATTCTATTCTGTTCTTATAAAATGATTTCTTTGTGCATAGCCTAAAAACAGCAGTTACCTTTCCCGCATGAAGCTCGCATTCTGCCTGAAGGGTGAGAAAAGTAATGGCTAGTGATGGATTATAATTTGAATAAAATATCATGGACCAGATGGATCATTATGTTTTTACACTGCATATCTTCAAATTCATTAAAAAAATCAAATCGAAATTTATTCACACCTCCAATAGTCTGACTATTTGTCAAAGTGTTTTGCTGCAAATTTGTACATACGTCTTCGTCTATTTATCCCTTTGCATGTCCATTAACGAAAGAAAAAAAGAACTATTTGATTAACTTGCATGTGTTACGCATTCCACAGTTAACATAACTGGGTTACTTTGTTATTAACAATTAATAATTCAAATATTCGCGCCAAAGTTGAGACGGACAAAGTGGATTTTGACGGCAAAATTAAAACCCACACCTTTCTGCCAATGAAAATCAAGTCGTACTTTTTGTTTTATAAGCTCACTCTCAAGCCCGAAGGCATTTACATCGAGTAACGTATGCATCGATATGAAATGCTTTGAGTTGAACAAAATATTGCTTTTGAATTTTCGAAAGCAGATTGTACTTTTATTTTGTTTTCAAATTTATTTTGAAGTTACATGTTTTCTCTGCATTTGCACTTTTTGGATAATTGCTGACGATTTGATGACTAAAAATATTTTGGCAAACAACAGGCCTAGTATTAATAGATTCTCATTTGTATTTACATTTTCGTTTGCTGCGGTTTGTTTTTTGCCTTTTTTTTTGTTTGTTTGTTTGTTTCTAATTTCTTTTGAAACTTCCTTAAAAAAATCATTTGTAAATGTTGTCGTTGTTGCTATTATTGTTTTTGTTTTTGTTGTTGTCATTCAACATACATAGGTTTTCTTCTTCTTCGTTTCACCTCCTCTTTGATTGTCAGTCAACAAAAACAAATATGTGTACGTATAGCAACAAAAAGAACAAAACACTATCGACCGCACCAAGCAGTGCAATTCACTCAGCCAAAACGTTAAGGCAGGGCTGTCAGCCAGCCTGCCACCGTACGACCGACCGCCAAGTCGAAATATCAGACAATAATTTTATTTTGCTGAATGGAGGAGCCCTATGAGTGAACATAATACAAACGCACATATATATACATATACATATATATATATATATATATACATATACATATACATACATACACAAACGTATACATATAAATACATACGCGTTATATGTATGCTTATATGAATATATTACACACACAATACACATCAACACATATTTACTATCATTGCAATCGCATCTATTTAACTGGATACCATTGCATCTGTTAACGTCATCAGATGTATTTCTGAATTAATTCAAGATTTATGCAAAAATTATTTTTCATTCATTTTTTTTTTGTTTTTTTTTTTTAGTTTTGCTGTTTTGTTTTCTTTTTATTTTGTTTGTCTCTGTCGTCTTTACATGCGCTGTAATATCTACTGCACTTTTGTTGCTATTATGAAAAACGTTTTCGCACGCATAGCTTTTACATGAAGTGAAGCACCTGCAATTCGACATCGGCACTATAAAACTAGCAGCCAACACTGCCACTTGACTCTGGTACACAATTGCCGCACACAATTATTATATATATATATATATATATATATATATATATATATATGTACGTATGTATGTATATATGTATGCATACGTATATGCATCAGTGATCTATTTCTTAATATATGGATGTATGCATCCCACTTACCCCTTCATCTTTCGTCGAACATGCAGTCCCCTATCGCCTACCTCTTTCATCCCTAGGACAGTAAGCACTATAATTTTAATGTATTCAACGGGAAACTATTGCAATTATATAAAAAAAAGACACGTACGTGCATATAAACGTATAAATATGAACATATAAGCAGATATGTGCATACATACAGACAGACATACACGCAGGCATATATATACATATATATATATATATATATATATATATATATGGGTGTGTGTGTATGTGCATGCACTATACATTATGATAGACTTCTAGGTATATAGGAATATGTGATGTATGTATCTGAACATATAGTCGGGTGTGTGTTTGTGTGTGTACGTGCAAATATGTACGTATGGACAATTGCGTTGAATGTCTTTTCAATTCAATTTGGATCATGGACCATAAAAACGAAATTATGAATGTACACAATTTTTTTTGTTTCCATTTTATTTTACTTTTCCAACAACAACAACAACAACAATAATAATAATAACAACAAATAAATAATATCAGCAAACGCAACAAAACAAGCGCAGCGTCTAACTTACAATCAATTCCTATGGATTTGCTCGCTTGTTTATACATGTAAGTGCAAACGGTAGCCCAAGTATTGCTGGGCCAGACTATTCGTTTTAATTCGACAAACGAATTTATGCAAAAATTTACACAAAAGATTTGGGTTAAACGATACCGATGAAAACGCTATGCATGAATGATAATAACGAAACGCCCATACGCATTATTATTGTAGTAGCAGTGGAGGACCATAGGGAAATATTTTTATGCTTTTTCTTTCTACTTTTTCGTAAGCGTTTAAAATCCTAAATAGAGTTTGATTTAATAGCCACTCCCGTCTACCTCCCAAGATAGTGAAAGTTTACGCTTTACTAAAAGTTGCGTAATATGTACGATATATAAAAGAATATTCAATCACACGACATTCGTAACTGTTAGTGTGAAGTATGTAAGGGTGCATCAACGATTTCATATTTCTGCTGAAAGCAGGAAAATATCGTTATTATCGCTAAATACTTTCTTATAATAATAATAATAATAACAATATCTTATATATATTGCAGCGTAAAAAAAGTAAAAACATTATAGGCGACCATGGCCCACCATTAAATACCTTGCACCACTTCGTTTATTGCAGTTATTCGCATGAAGACTTTTCAAAATAAGGCGTGATATGGAAAATGGTCGAAAAAGTGGCCCGATCTAAGCCAATTTCAATAGTGCCTCGAAATACCAAATTTCATCAAAATATCGCAGAAATTGCGACGTGTAAGCTGAACAAAAAAACAACACGGCAGACAGTGGACGGCTAGGCCGACAGACAGGCAGCCAGAGTTAACTCGATTCGAATGTGATTTTGATTCGATCTGTATGTAATAAAAGGTGCGTCTATCTCAAGTACTTATGCGTGTTGTATACATTCGCACAAACTGAATGTACTGTTGTACCACAGGTGCTAATTATAAAAATAATAACAACATAATACGATGTTGTACTAATTATAACAATAATAATAATAATCAATTATAATAATAATACAATATATGAATAATAATAACTATGACAATAATAATAACATTAACAAAATTCGAATTTAATTAGTAACGACAGTTCGCAACGCCCTTAACAAATCTGTGTTAGGGCGTTTACAATGCTCTGTCAAGGATTTTTGCAGTCAACAAATAGTTGGACTTGAACGCCTACTCCGTCGACCTTAGGAGGCTTTTGCCGACGCCTCATGAATTTATATGAAAATGCCTCTCAAACAAAATAAACATAGTCAGATTCATAGGCCTTGCATAGCGCGACGCATAGGGTATGCATGGACCCTGTATAGAGCACTGCATAGAGCTATGGGTGACGCTTTCCTGTCCTAGTTCCTATCCTATTCATACAATCACCCCGCATTCGCACTGCCTCGAGATGGAACCTTATAGATCCTTGATCGTCATCCTCTCGATCATCGTACCTCACACGTCCTGGTGATTGTGATGGGATTCGAATATCCCTTTCGTCTGGCCTTACATCGAAACATGAGTTCCAAAACTCCGGCGCATTTCCTCCATCTTTCGGTGTCCATTAACATGACCTCAGGATACCTGGCGTACATTCCTGGCTGAAAAGCCTGTTCCTCAGATATGCCCAAACCGGATAGACGAAAACAATGCGTTGCGTTTATGTCGTAAGCGCTATTTGCTCGTGAATTGAAACGGCACCAATAACTCGAAGAATTTCGCTGACCTGTGAAAAATCGGGCTAGAAACAAAATAATCTCTCCGTGTTTCCTCTCCAAATATTGTTCTACGTTTTGAATAAGGGTATATGTCCACCTTCCTTTCGAGTCGTTTTCCCCTCGTTGCTGCTACTCTGTCAACACAATTTTCCGGACAGTAGTCTCAAGTCTGCGGAAATTGCTATAATTTCTTGCGCCAGTAGTTATTTCCTTTCTGCCGCTATGGATAGATAACTGCTCCTGGGTTATATTCCTGCCAAGACCGCTGTCGCTGACGTTGAAACCGTGCAGTAGACCGATATTATTCTCATCGTGGACAGCTTTTGAACCGCTTCCAGCATTCGCAGAAAATGTTCACTTTATAATACTTTTCCTGCCCAAATGGGTGCGGTATACATCATTTGCGCCTAGGCTACGCTGCATATAAGTTCTCGCCTCACCTGTTCTGGCCCGATCACGTTTGTCAAAATTTTGCACCGAATACTTGCCGTTGACAATGCTTTAACCGAAATCTTCCTAACGTGTTCCACCAATGTTAGTTTCCCATATAATTGCACTCTCAGATCTCTCAAATTAGAAGTAAAGGGTGGAATTTTCTGGTTTGGCCACACTAGACTCCCAAATGTGACCCTTTGTTCACACTCAGTTTATGCTAACATGCCAAATTTTAAAAAATTTTTAAAAAATAATTCCGGAAAGCGGAATTTGGATTTGTTAAGCTTGTTAGAAAGGTATTTATTCCTATAGATTCATGATGTGTCCACAAAAATATTTTACGTAGACATAACTCCAACTATATCTTATTTCTAAATATTTAACGGAACTCTGTTAAGGAAAATGGTAGGAATTTTCGCTAAGTAAATTCGAATTTATGTTCACCGCCTTTGTGAATGATGCAGCATGGACCACAGATATTTTAAAGAGTCAACTAAACTATTTTTCCCACAACATTATGGCAGTGTTTATAAATATTATTCGCAAAACATTCATTCCCTAATAAATTCAATATGGCCTTTAGCTCCTGCAACTGAGCTTATCCCTATTTATATCCATTATCTTGCACCATGGGATCTCCTAGCATTGATTTGCTATACCTTACATCACTTGTGGTACAAGATATATTGAGTTTGTGCAAACTTATGTAGCAGGTAGAAAGGCTTAAAATGTACCCATCTTTTATTATACCGATCAGCCCATACTCACTTTATTAGCCTCTCAGCCCATCTGCCCGTCTGATGTCAGTACAGTCTGTCTGTAAACTTGTTTTCCAGCTACAGGTCGGAATTTTTGAAATATTTTAGTAGTATTTCGGGATTCTAAGTTGGTGTCAAAACTTTGAACCGGTGGGGCCAATTTCTTGATTTCGTGAAGTTCATATTACAAAAAAGTCTAATTTTAAATGGTTCATGATGAAAATCGGATCATAACACTAATTTAAGGTAAAAAAAATACGGTACCAAATTTGCACCATCTTGGATCCTGCCTAGGGATTTACACGAAAATTGATCCTTTATAGGATAAAAAAGTCTAAGTCCGTAATAGCAAGTTGATATAAAAACAGGGTATAATTTTTGTGATCTATGGCAAAAACGACAATTGTGTTAGACAATGCGGTCTAGGGTGTTGACTAGTCGGCCTAACCCAACTATAATTTGTCACTTGTTTTCATCTCTTTTTTTTTTTTTGTTGGTAATTTCAAGTCGATATTGTTTTGAAGGATTTCTTGTATGGAAATCTTAAAACCCTACGAGTCGTATTAACGGATACGGAGATTATATCTGTTTTGCATAAGCATTGATTTGATGTTACACGTGACAACGATATTTTAAAAATGTGCAACGCTACCGAATTTTTCATTTAAAATTTTAACCACGCTTACCCTGGATCATTTGGCACCTCAGATGGTGAGGCCATTTCCGCTTGTTGTTGGTTAGTAGCGCTGGTTTGCTGATGTTCGATCTTCATGTCCATGATGTTAATGTAAAATTGCAGTGGAGGTGATTTGTTTACTTTTTTTGTTGTATTTTTTTATTTTTTTTTTGTTTGTAAATTAATAACAAGTAAACGTTGTATTAATAAAAATTTAATATTACGTTATATTAATTATTTTCTTATTTTTTTCATATGAATTTTGTAATTTTTATTTCTTCACTTATATACTTATTTAACTTTTTTTCCTTTATTTTATTTATTTATTTATATATATGTATATATATATATATATATATATATATGTATATATATATTTATATATTTATTTATTTATTTATTTTTTTATTTATTTTTTTTTTTTGAAAACAATTTCAATGAATTTAAATTTAAAACACAAGGCAACACTTGATCACTACTTGGATTTTCTTTGGAAGATGGTTTGACGACATCGATTAATACGAAATGAAAGCAAATAGACGCGAAATACGTGTTTAATTAACACGATATTAACTTGCTTTTGTTTAACATAAAAATTTGAATAACACAATTCACGTTATTGTCTTTACAAATGTATTTTATAAAGGCTTTAATCATAACTCATGTCAGGCTTTCTCTCGCACGGTTCGCCTTCACCTTCTTTTTGTTGTATCTTTCAAATTGTATTGCGATAAACAGTGATGTAATTTTTCTAAGACTTGCAACTATTGTATAATAAGCACTAAATTTAATGTAATTATTACCCGAACACCTGCATACGTACAGAACGTTGTTTGATGATTTTTTTGTGATTTTAATATTCTTTTTAAGGCTTTTCTTTGCTTTTATTCATATTATCCCGTTGAACGCTAAAGTCTAACTACACAGCCCTACGAAATAAAAATTATGTGTACTTTTCAGTTACAGTACTTTCAATTATATTTTGAACTTGTCTTATTTAAGAGGAAACAAACTTTCTTATTCTTATTCTTATCGAGCTGGGAAATTTAATATATTTTTGTTTTGTTTTGTTTTGTTTTGTTTTCTTAATCCAGAGCTCAGTTTTATTGCCTTAATCAAAAACATAAGAAAAAAAAATAGGGCAAATTCGATTTAAGCTGAATTTATGACAACTAGAGAGTAACACCCAACGAGCATTCCCTAAATTATATATTATTATATATTTAATGGGAATAAAAGAATCGATTCAGTCTTTGTTTGTCTGATAAAATGCCAAATACAAATCAAAATTAGATTTTGAATTTTTTCCTCTCATGTTCTCATAAGATAACACATCAACAAGATTGCATATCACAAGAAAATCGGGGAAAATCGATTCAAACCTCATGGAGAAATTAAACGAGATATCGAGCTCGATCATATACCTGATTTCAATATGTATTAAAAGTTGCACAAAAGTATAAGTTCGCACATTCGCTCTTGGCCTTACCCTAAGCCACATGCAAGTACACATGCATCGTGCGATCAAATAATAACAAGAATTTTCAAATTTCGCGCGCCTTATTGAGTTTTGCATTGCCCTTTGCGGGAACACTCCCGCCACTCTTTATTCCCAATCTTTGTTGGTATTTGGCGAGGGATTAAGCAAAACATACCTTAACGGAACTATGCGTATTAGAGCGACTACGTAGACCCAAATTTTATTACATCGTTCGTTTGTCCGTTCATCTATTCGTTGTGATTTCTTACGGTCGACCTATAGGTCGCAGTTTTTTAAATATTTTGATGAAATTTTCTGCACCAATATGTTTTGGCTCAAAGACAGACAGTACTGAAAATGTTTTGGTTCGGAACACTTTTTCGACCATTTCCCATATAACGCCTTCTTTTGAAAAGTCTTCATGCGAATAACTGCATTAAGCGAAATGATGCAAGCTATTTAATGGTGAGCCATGCCCAACTGTAACGTTCTTACTTGTTTTCCTTTCTATTCTCATATGATATATATAATTTCCAGGCCGAAAGGGCCACCCATCTTTTAAAACTCTTTGCGTAAGCACCTTATTCTTCGGATCACTTTATAAAAATGCAAGTGCTGCTTATATAAGCAATAAGCCATCGAGTGACTTAGGTATTCATTAAAAGCAGGCAGACGATGATTTAAGCAAAATTTAGTTCTAACGGTGCTGGACAGTGCAACATTAGACCGACTGTCGTCATGTTAAAAAATCAAAACCAGTGATTGATAGCGTTTTCCAATGCAGGTTCTATACTCTATACTATACATAAAAAGCATAAGTAGCCAAGCAGATAAGGATTGCCACCACCAAGTCAGTGTTCGCGGGTTCACATTTCAGTGCGATGGAGTTTAACTACCTCGGTAAAGGCTTTACATTCACCGATTGAGCCAGCACCTCTTTCTTTGCTTCTCTTTTGCCACGCCTTGCTGGCCGTCAACGCATTACACGAGCAGGAGGTGTTAGAGTCAAAAATTGTTCAATAAACGTAAAACGTGATATGTACGCTAATTCAACCATTCAACTGTTAACTGTCAACGTGGTCGAGACTATATTCGAACCGGAGCCGGGAATGGTCCTAGTGTGAGTATGACATGACTTGTCATCTCGTAGATAAAACGCAGTAAAGCTTTTTCTTCGAGGTCGCTTTAGTTGTTTATTTATATTGGGTGCGTAAGTGGGCAGATCACAACCATTCTTCAACCTTGGCTTCTCATTCTTAGTCCCAAAGGAAGATCGTATAAAAATTTCAGCCTTCTGCCTTCGCCTTTGCGATTGCGACAAGTTCACGAAGAAAGCCGATCAAATCGATCCATTTTGTTAAAAATAGTTACCCATGATTGATTATAGATATTTCAAACTCTTTCCATCTAGAAAACAAAAATCCGTCGAAGCTTTGAAATATTATATGCCATAAAGCGCGATCAAATTGTCGTAATCGGTAAGCTTTGTTAAATCTATTTAAAAAACCACTGCAGAATTTTATTCATATTAATAAATACGTGACAACGGGAATTGCCAAAGCATCTTAAAAGATTTAGTTAAGTTTACTTAACTCGAAATCTTCAAAATATGCTCAAAATATATAAGCGAATATTTACACGATCTCTGATTTTTGTAATTAATCCTCCAAAAATGTATAATGATGCATGAAATAATTCCTAAAGACTAGCACGAGTTCGATTAGTAAAAATTCCCATATGCCTATGCAGTGTAGATAAACATTAGCCCTCTTTACTTAAGTTGCTGTGTGTATGTGTGTACGTGTGCGTGTGTGTATTAAATGCAACCAATTATTATATGAAGGCTTTCCTCTGACATTGCCTCTATTGGAGAGCAAAAGTTAATGCAATATTATTATTACATGTATATAAATTATATACATATAAATACATATTATATATGATACATACACACACACACACACACACACGTATATATATATATATATATATATATATATATATATATTGACCTTATTATTATTCTCCCTGATCTTGTTTAGCTTTAAGTAAATTTTCCACACAATGCATTATTGCATGTTTCCATTACTTGTGCTATTTGCTGTTGTTGTTGTTGTTGTTATTTTTGTTGTTGTTTTTGTTTCTGTTATTGTCGTGGCGTTTATCTGTTACATAGTAGACGCGATCAAAAGCTTCCCATTCATAGTTTTAGCTTTTCTTCCATTTCGTATATTATTTCTTTCTTTCTAAATAAATAAAATTTATAATCATTATCGCCGACCATCAGCAGCATACACCGCAAGGGGCAACTTGACGAGAGGTGCAATAAAATGTTATTCCCATTTTAGTGTAAATAAGCGTGAGCTTATACACACACACATATATATATACATCCAAATATACTCGCTAGCGTACATATATACACAAAATATACATAAATACGTGTTTATAAAGACTCTCTCATGAATTTCATACACACACATATTCATCTTGGAGTGTATGCGTATATCCCACACAAAACTGCATGTACAGAGCGCAGTACCAAATAAATAAATGCGCTAACTGCCTGCCAATCAAGAATACACGTGACTATGTAATTGCAACAATTGCATTCATTGCATTTGTGATTCTTTTTTCTTGTTTTCTCTTATTTTTCGTTTGCACAACCAGGAGATCTACTCGGTTTCTCACAACGTTTACGACATCACACATAGTGTGAGCCATGGAAACGGGTGCCTTCAATACGCGCTCTTCGCTTGTAGTTACGAACCACGAGTCAACATTAACTATGAAAATTTTTATTCTTATTATTGATTGAACTTAATATTAAAAGTCGGTCGATGATAACCATTAAAAGTAAAAAAACAAATTTCATCTATTTGTCTATTTGTTTTTTTTTTATCTGCCTTAGTAGATGAATTGAAATGAGCAAAATAAGGAATTAACAAGGACAACAAGCCGAAGTTACGCTTTACGAATTTTGTACTGAAAAAATTCAACCAATTATGTTTTTCTTATTTATTTGACATTTCGTTTGTGTTATTCCCAATCTGCGATGACGACGAAGTGAAACCCCCCAACACATACTTGTAGCACTGCTTGGACTTGGAGTTTTAACTTCTCTCCATCCGGCTGCAACTTGTTCAATCATTTTTACACTGTTTTTTTTTTTTTTTTAATATGACCAATCACGGCGGGGATGCCCTATTCGCGTAACGCGGTTACGATCGGAAAGCAGTGAGGAAAGGGAACGAAAGAAAGCAATAGGGAAGTGGTGGTGATCGCAGCCTAGTGGACGTCAATATGGTAACGATAAGTGCTACGCGAGAGATTTGAATCCGCGAACCCTGACTTGGTAGTCGTAACTCGGCTACTCATGCTTTTTATAAATATTTTCATGTATTGTGTAAAACTATTTTCATTCAATTTTTCCGTTCGCAATATTCAGATAAGCAGGAGGAGGACCCAAAATCATCTATAATGTTGAACTCACAAGTTTTCTCTTCGGGCAGGACGTACTAGAATGAAATTAGGTTCGGATTAAAATCGGCAATAAGGTGGAAATAAGCAGACAGTGACCGACAACAATCGTTATCAGCTGAGCCACGGCAAAGTTGGAAAACATCACCTTGTTCTAGAAACCAAAGGAACGATTTCTATTTTAGAAATTCATTTTTCTTTTGTCTTCAGCGAGACGCTCTGTTTTGGTTGCTTCTTTTCGTCTTCCTGCATGGATAGCCGACACAACCAGACGTTGTTTTAGGGTTTTAGTGAAAAGTGGCCTTAAGTCGAGAGTAACAAAACCTAAGCTAAATAGTTACCTAACTCAATGAGAATAACAAAGGTTAAATGAAACCACGAAGAAGGAGAGAAGAATCCATCATGAAAATACTAAGTTTCTTAAAGACTCAGGCAAGTCAAGTGTCGGTAAGCTTCGTTTAAATCAAGAGCTAAAATGAATATGAAATAATAGAAGTGAGGCTACAATTGTGAAAAGGTATAAGTTGAACATGCAATGCTTCTTTTTCTCCCGAGTTACCGTAATTTCTGGGCAAACGGACGCCTCAGCAGCTGAAGGGTGCCTAACCGATATAGTTTGTTCAATCGGGTCCCGCAGTTACAAATTATCTTGAGGGAAGACCGGCGGGATTATTCGGCGAGCGTGTCCCCGGCCGCAGGACCGATGTAACCAACATTTCCAGGTTACATTAGTTGAGAGAGAGGAAATCGAAATTGTATTTTTAAACGCATTGATCGTATGAAGACGGGAAGCATGTTTGCAAAAGACAAAACTGATCGAACAAGAACATCCAAGAAATATAATGACTAGTAGCTAAATTTCGACTTAGATATATCGACGAAAACGGTCTGAAATGTGGCGAAAGTTAAAATTAAAACTTGCATTTGATCGTTCGCCTAATACGTTGAACGTGGACCCAAATTTTTAGCCAGCTTTAGGGTATCGAAAATTTACCGAAAAACAAATGCAGTTTGTATACTTATTTTTTCTATTATTATTATTATTATTATTGCTATTATTATTATTATTATTATTATTATTAGTATTAGTATTTTTGTTATTGTTGAAAAGACGTTTTTGTCTACATTATTTATTACATGTGTTGGTTGTTTTTTTGATTTATATGTGCAATTGACTGCATACATATGAAACAATGTATGCATAGATATGTATGCATAGATATATATATATATATATATATATATATATATATATATATATATATATATATATGTGTGTGTGTGTGTGTGCATGTATACATCTTCCAAGAAAATTTTAAATGAATCTATGGATGAATTTATGTATACTTGTGCAAATCCGTATACAGAGAGTCATTTAAAATTTACTTGGAAGACAAAAAAAACAAATAAATAAATAAACGAAATAATTTAAATGAAAACAACTCACTCACTAAATGGAAAGCGTACGAATGTAAGGAAAAACCTTTGAAATTTATCATATACACGAACGTACGTAAGCATATGTACGTGCGTGGATGTGTGTGCATATATCAAATCAAATTTATTCTCATTTAATATTATTGACTATATTTTAAAAGTATGGAAACACTCTTAAATTTCGAACAATGTTATAAAAATAAACGCAAAAAGATTTTATTTTCCATTTTTCATCACTTTTTTCCCTTTTTCCTTCTTCTCATTTCAGGTGAATTTACAATGTTCACATTCTATTGGTCGAAACTCTTCTTCCCTTACAGTGTACGAAAACTCAATTAATTGCCTGAAAGCCCGTAAGTAGGAAAGCCATGCTTGCTCTGTGGAAAGTCGTGGTTGCCTATCCCCCCTAAAGCAACTGAGTTAGAAAGTCTCTCTGGCGAATATTAAACCCAATATTATAGAGAGCCTTAGTAAATACCAAATCATAGTGCGTAAAGGCGTATATTAATAGATGCTGAACAGATTATATTTATGAAAGTATTCGCAGATTGAAACATAGTTCAACTGAAATACCTACAAAGGAATTTACAAGCTTTGTAGTTCGACAAAAAAATAAAAGGAAGTGGAATTGAAATTGAATTTACGCTACAACTGAAGATTTGCAAGAAGAGAATCTGTCTCCACCTATAGCGTACTATGACCATTCTACATCGCAATTCGTAGAGTTTTTAAATCAGTCGACATCGGTAACATTTGCACCGCTTTAATGCGGCCGTATGGATGAGAACTTGTAGAACTTTCTTAGAGACGCTTGATCGCGTACAGCTTCGTGATCGAAAAACATGAGTGGTAGCAAGGACTGTGCTGCGCTGCATTAGTGATAAAAGCAATAAAATTTGTCCAACCAATCAGATCCTTTCATCAATCAGATAACTTCTCGGCTTTCCATAACGTTCTCAACTGCACGTTCTGAAAGCGACTCTTTGTTCTTTAATCGAATTGTGCGTCTCTGAAACTTGAAATCGAACTTCAATGGTTTCTTCGCCCGTTGCAGACACTTCAAGTTTCTGGTCAAGGAATCGTAGTGGCTACCGCAACCGCTATCTTCTCAAGACATTGTTTTCTACTGTTTGATCAGCTCTCTTCCATTTTTATGATTATACCGAAAAATGCAACTGCCTTAGATAGAGGGGCATAGAAGGCGATCATACATATAGATGAAGAGAAATACTTGAAATTGTTTCTAAGGTCGAGAGTAACTGCTCTGATGTCGTGACTTCTCCATGTCAAAATAATATTATTAGACTTTACGCTGCACTATAAATACCTTCGTTGTTTTGCGCCTTGAATAAGCTGAATTAGTCGAGTCAAGCAACACCATTGAGGGGAAGTTCTACTTTTCCTATTACATTTGAACGACAATTTCATTAGCCATCTAGCAAAAAAGCGTCCTTTAAAAGAATTTTTTTTTTTGCTCTGTCTGTGTATTTAAGTGGGCTGAGATCAGCTTTTATACCCATCAAGAAGATGGTTACAATCAATTCGATCTCGTGCGAAGTACAGCGTTTATACCTTGATATTGATATTGTGTACTTATAACACCTTAATTTTTTTAGCGTTATCGCGTATTGAACAGCGTGATTGACAGGTGATCTGAATATGATAAAGACTTTTGTAAAGGTTAATCTTTGCACATTGCTGTTGTTTGAAAGACAAGGCATATCGCTATGAAATAACTCAGAAGCCGGCATGAAATCAAGAAACAGAAAAATTCGTGTTTGTCAAAAAAGTTTTTTTTACTTTATATTTATCTCTCTCCGTCTTTCTCTTTTCCTTCCCTCTCATCTTTGCTGAACTCTGTGGAACGTTTTGTTTCGAAAATTTCCACTTCAAATCGTCAGTTGAGAAAACCGTATTGTAATTTTTCATATCTTCGTATCAATGTATAAATATCTTGATAACAGCCGGACGAGATGAGCGAATGTGGCTACTCGAGAATATATTCGAGTATATTTGAGACTTTCATTACGATAACAAACATTTTTATTTAATTACATTCCACCTCAGAAACAATTACGATCCAGCCGGACTTAGAATTGAATCCGATGAAAAGGTATATCATCTTATTTTCACCGAAAAAGGAGTTATTTTTCTAAATTTATTTTAAAGGGATCAAGGAGGTACAGATACTAAATATTATAAAAAAAAATATTTTCCGGTTGGTGGAAACCGGTTTTCTTTCTTTTTCTTAACCTCCCTGGAAGGGAGCCTGGAAGGCTTCAAATATTCTTTATCTCCCATTCTTTTTCATGCTCACCAAAGCAGTTAATGCAATCAACGTATCCATAACAAGTGTGCCGTTTTCTATCAAAAATCTCCCTTTCGTATCGACGTTTTAAGCCATTTAAAGAAAGAAACAAACAAAACCATAACGTGGTTTTATCACCTGAACGATTCATACTTTCTTTTAAAGGCGCGCAGTCGTATGAATAATAATAAATTTCTGCA
This sequence comes from Glossina morsitans morsitans, assembly GCA_001077435.1. NCBI lineage: Eukaryota > Metazoa > Arthropoda > Insecta > Diptera > Glossinidae > Glossina > Glossina morsitans. The sequence goes on along the minus strand of CCAG010020332.1, from coordinate 2,585 downwards.
TTATTCATACGAGCATCACACCGTCTCTAAGCTATTACTATCGAACGTCTCGTCCAACTATATGTACAATTATATAGACCAGGGGAGACATTCGAGCTTTATAAGGGTAAGAAGCTCATGGTCCAGAATAACGTGAACATAAGCAAAGGCAGGAAAGGCATATATATAGAAGGCCTTAATAAAGAGCATTTAATTTTTGTTTGAATCGTGAATATCGGAACACTAAGCATTCACGTATGTCCGCTATATTAAGGTGCGTTACGGTGATAGCCAAAAAGGAGTGGAGGGAGGAAGATTGCGAGAGAGAGCAAAGAGAGAGAGCCGCCAAGACGTGTAGCGGATCGGTAAGGTAACCAAACACTCGAGAGAGAGTTGAACCACGATTTGACAGTCATATACTACTTGAATTCACGGTAGCAAGTATATATAAATTATCCGAAATTTTTTTAATAATTACCGTATAAATCGCAGTCTTATACTCGGTGGCGCCAACAGAAGACTATTATAACAGTTTCAATGGGTGAACGTTTCATAAGAAAGAGTTCAATTCAGATATGAAACGATAGCGGAAGATTTTGCACATACTCTGCGGCAAACCGATGGGGCACGTCGGAGCATACAAAACAAATGGAATTACTCCGACATGTAATTGTAGCCAAACATCTTAACGATTAAAAATTAAATTAATAAATATAAAATTGGTCGAACATTTTCACCCTAACATTCGCCTTCAAATATAAAATAGTTTACACTAATACATAACTGAAGTCATCTCCCAAACAGGAAAAAATTTACCTTTGAGGTGAATTGTCATTGTATTCGTTCACAAAAATCCGCGGACTCTTGACACTAGATTATGCGGCCCCACTATATCGATTTCGTTTCTTAGTCAATTTTGATCGAACATAAAGTAAAGAACAATTTCGCTTTGTCATATGTATGTATGTGTGGCAAGTGTTTAAATAAATCAAAAACTTCATCCTACGATGAGTAAATACTATCTAAAATAAAGCCTTATTGAGCGTCTTCTTCTCTTTCACCAAATACTGTGATCGTAAAGTCAGTTTCACTTTTCATTTAATTTTTTTGATGTTCATTGCATTTTTATTAAAAAGATTGAAAAGTGTACTGAAATGAAAGAAACAGTTAGGAGAACGCACTGTTTACCCTAAATTATCTTCAATGTCGTCAGTACTTAAAGAAGAAAAAAAAACGAAAGTAACTGTAATAACAATGCGTAAAGGATGCGGAAATAATCATGATATCAATCAGCTGTTTGTACCGATGCAACAACAACAGCAATGGGAATCTAATCCGTCCCAGTTAAATGTTATACAACGCTACCCCTAACATTGAATACTTTTACTTTGATTTGAAAAAAAAAAAAATAAATCGCAAATTTTGTTCTTCTACATGTATTCACGTAGATGAACGTCTCTATATACGCTATGTATGTTCGTATGTATGTATGAATGTATGTACATATGTATGTTTAGATGTCTTTATGGTTTCCACAAATTATGTACGGTATGCACATATGTACGTACTATGTAAGCACGCATCTGCGTATACGTATGTGTATGTGTGCATATGCTTTGATACCGGCTAAGAGACCTTGACGCAATGAAATGGCAAGAAAATAAATAAATAAAAACAAAGCAGCAACAACATCAACAATAACAGCAAGCAAGAGCTCGCGAAGCACAAACTTGCAATCAGAAACCGTCGTCCGTAAGCAAATTCGCTATGCGTTGCTTTGCTCTGCTGCACTGTGTTTTGCAAAAGGCGCGATACCACGTTCTGGGAGATAATGTAAACACATCAAAAAAAAAAAAAAAGAAAAAAAAAAAAAACAATAACAACAAGGTTTTTATTATTGTTACTCAAGCCGACTGAATGGTAAAAGCAGAGCCTTAACAGAATTTTGCCTGCCTGCAAGAGACCAAAGTAAGCAAACTGTAAAACGGGTCGAATGGAAATTTGCATAAACTAGGCCTCCAAAAAAAGGCTGAAATTTCAAGGAATACTAACACGCGCACACAAACACACACACATACACCAATTCACAAGTCCGCAATCCGAAAAACATTCTTCAATTCTTACACATAATATTAAAAAAAAAAACAAATTTGTTAAATATTTTCTTCTGCTATTCCTTCTTAATGTTAAATTCATTTGAATAGCAATAATTTTAGAGCAATTTTTAAGTCAAATAACAACAACACCACTAAACATATGAATAAGAATAAGAAGCGGTGTAAATTTTCTTTCTCGAAAGCCAACTAAAAGCGTGCATGCATGTACAAATGTCTATATGCACTTGTAACGATTATACTGGCTCTGGATTTATAAATTACAACAACAATAAAGACAACAACTTTTTATTCACACATTAACAGCAACTGCACTTAATTGACATAAATATAAACTTTTTTTTTAACTATTGTTTGAAAAATGAGGTGTTTTTCATATTATTTGACTTTTTTCTTACTATTGTTTATACTATTATTAGTTGTTTTTCTTGCGTTGCTTGCACTACTCACTAATTATAAGATTTATGTTTATTATCATTATTATTATTAATT
>CCAG010020331.1:0-18106 GCA_001077435.1 Glossina morsitans morsitans | reverse complement strand
ATATATATATATATATATATATATATATATATATATATATATATATATATATATATATATATAATATAAAATGCAAATAGCTGCACATAGTACACGAACAACAACCCCAATAAAAATAATAAATAATAAACACCGTCAGACAAAATGTTCTTAAGAGCATAGTGTCGAAGATGGTAAGAGTAACATTAAATTAATAAGAGTAAACTGCAAATGCCGGTTAAGCTTTTGAGAGAGCTTTTGGAGGTATAGAATTTTTGGAGGTATAGAATTTTTAGAATTTAGTATCAGTGTAATCGTAACTGTGCATAGAGTTACCAACCCTTTTTGGCAAGTAATTTTCATATACCTGCTTACATACTTTACTCAATGTCATCAATTAATTCCCTTTTAACAATATCGCGCTGTTTTACAAAAAGTAAAGAGTTCAAATAAAGGGCAAATTGATTTTATAGTTATGCAGTTCACTTAAATTGTTTCTCGATATCACATTAATCACTGATGATTCAACATTCTTACAAGAAAATTTTAATTTTCTACAACAGGAGAAAGAAGAGAAAAAGGTAACCCTCGCTTAAATCCGGAAGGAAACAAATTGCAATTATTTGGTTCATTGAAGTTTTACATACGATATAACGAAACCTAAGACATTCTGGGCTTAGAGCTACTACAGGAGCATATTTATGTTTGTCTTTCTAAAATTGTTTTTGTCGATAATTACACAATTGTAACAAAAGATAACTCGAAGAATCTCGCAATGTGTACTTTCTTCGGCACCACTCTTAGAAAATCATATATTTGCAAGCATATTAATGACAATTCCTATAGACGAACGTGTTCAGCCAGAAATTTTGCACATCTAAGTTTCTATAAACTACTCAAACACAGAAGTAGAAGAAGAAGTTTTTTCTTTTTTTTTTCTTCTTTACAAACTCATTCATTAAACACAATAGTTACTAAATATCGTTTAAACAACTTTATTTTTGTTTAGTTAATTTGTTCGCATTTGTCATAATGTTGTAATGGTCTTTTCTGCTTCAACATTATTGTCATGCATCTGCACAAGTGTTTCGTGTGCACTTACACATATATGAATGCAGAAAGTGAAAACTTACATAACAGAATTGATATAAACAAATAAATTAATTACAGAGGTGAAAAAGAAATTGCTGCAAACCGGTCATAAATCGCCTAGTTATCTATGTCGTGGGTACTGGCTTAGCAGGCTGTGTAGGAGTTTCGGGTGTCTTTTGTTTATTCCAGTCTTGTAAGCCTTTCGGCAAAGTAGTATCTTCGTCCAATGAGCCTGTGCCTTCAACAAACTCTTCGTAGGTAGATTTTTCTTTGAAAGGTCGTGGACCAAGCAGTTCAATCATATCGTTTCGACTCAGGACCTCATTCTTAAGTAAGCGTTGTGCTACCTTTGCTACATCTTCCTTATGTTTTGTTAGCAAAACCGTGGTTACCTCATGGGCTTTTTTGATCAAGTCACGCACTTCGTTATCAATCATTTGAGCGGTTTCTTCGGAATAGGGCTTCGTGAACACCGGATCACCTTGAATGCCGGCATCGAAACTGACTTGACCGACGCGCTCGTTCATACCAAATCGAACAATTTGAGCGTATGCACTATCAGTAATTTTTTTGAGATCATCTTGCGCTCCGGTAGTAATGCGATTAAAAAAAAGCTCTTCGGCCACACGCCCACCCAAAGTCATGCACATGCGATCAAAAAGTTGCTCTTTGCTAAGTAAATACTGATCTTTCGGCAAGTATTGGGCATAACCCAAACCTTTGCCACGTGGTATAATAGATACTTTTAAAAGAGGATCAGCATGCTCCAAGAACCAACCGGCCACAGCATGGCCAGCCTCATGATGCGCTACAGTTTTTTTTTCCTCGGGAGCCAAAACGTTTGTTTTCTTTTCCATACCAGCAATAACACGTTCAATTGCCTGTTCGAAATTTTTTAAAATAATGGTCTCATTTGAGTCTCTTGCTGCTATTAGCGCTGCTTCATTGCATACATTTGCAATATCGGCACCTGTAAAACCTGGAGTTAAAGCAGCCATTTTACGTGACAAATCTTGTTTATCCAAATCTGTTTTCAACGGCTGCAAATGTACTTTAAATATGCTGGCTCTGCCTTTAATGTCGGGAGCCGGTACAAATATTTGTCTATCGAAACGGCCAGGACGTAACAAAGCTTTATCTAGGATGTCTATGCGATTTGTTGCGGCTAAAACTACCACATTAGTTGTTGTATTAAAACCATCCATTTCAACTAGGAGTTGATTCAAAGTATTCTCCTGCTCCGAGTGACCACCAAATGACTTACCACCACGTTTACGGCCTACCGCGTCTATTTCATCAATAAAGAGAATGCAAGGAGCATTTTTACGGGCCAATGCAAACATATCACGCACTCTCGATGGACCCACGCCAACAAACATTTCTAAGAATTCGGAACCAGAGACAGTGATAAATGGCACATTAGCTTCTCCTGCAGTCGCCTTTGCAAGTAGGGTTTTTCCAGTACCTGGGGGACCAGTTAACATTGCACCTTTAGGTATCTTTGCACCTAAGTCGATGTATTGCTGAGGATTTTTCAGGAAATTTACAAACTCCATAATTTCTATTTTGGCTTCCTCACATCCGGCCACGTCTCTACAGAAAGAATTTATAATTAAAAATTTCGCAATAACACGAACGACGGAGGATTAACTTACTTAAAGCGTACATCGATTTCATTGGAATTAATAAGTTTAGCTGTGGACTGCATAACACCGCCAAACAAACCGCCGCCTTTACGTCCTCGACCACTTCCCATCATATCTGCCGATCGTCGCATCATATAAACTAGAAAACCTATAATCAATAGCGTGGGCAGTAAACCGGTTAAACTAGAAGCCTCCACTTCGGTTCGGTAAATGACGGGTATAAAGTTTGCTGGCTCAAAACCCTGTTCAATTTGGGCATTCTCCAAATTTCGCTCAAACGAGTCAACACTGCCAATATTAAACCATAACATCCCACCAGCATCCTTGCTGTGACCTGGCAGTAAGCGAACCCGTACCCACTTTTTGTTAATTACCTCTAATTTTTCTACCACTCCCTTGTTGAGGTAACTACGACCGTATGAATAAATGACTATTTTTATGACTAAAATAAAAAGATTAAATGTACAAGCCAACATTACTTATTGACGAAATCCTTCCAAGCTATTTCTTTGTAACCGACTTCAAAGAAAGCAAAACTGCCAACTAATGCCGCTGCAGCAATAGCGCCAAGAATAATCCATTTTTCACGTTCACCGGAACCACCATCACCCACATTTCGATTACCGCCCTGCCGACCGCCCTGCTGTTGTTTATTCGTAAACATACCAAAATTCCAATCAGACCGCTGCTGCTGTTGTTGTGGTGTTGACTGCGTTTGACTTGGAGGCAGGTTTTTCGAAGGTTGCGCAGGGGCATCACCTTTCTTTGCGCCATCCTCACCTCCCGCAGCTTTAGCACCAGGCTTTTTACCTTCGTCGAAATACTTCTCAAAACCTTTTGGCGGCTTTTTGCAAAAATATCTAATTTGCTCCAGTAGATATCTAACTAAAGGAACTTGTTCCAAAAAAGCAACACCCTGCGAATGCTTCATCTAAAACAAACAGAAACTCGTATTTAAATTAACTTAAAAATGGCGGTGAGTAGACGAATACACAAACCTCTTTTGTAGATGCTGCAGAATGGCTTAGATATGAGCGACGAATGCATCGTTCCATAACTTGTGCTGAATTTATTAAACGATAAGCCATATCGCTGATTTTTATGTTATTCTGTTCCAGTAAAGTGGACAAAATAATTTGGTTATTTAACCTAATGACGTTTTCGTGTTTTTTGCAGTAAACACAATCACAAACAGTGCCTCAAGAGGATTTTTAAACGATATTAATATTATTGATTCCTTTCTATATAACTGAAATAAAAAAACTAATTTAAAGAATATCCCTAAATCTTTTACCAAAAAAAATTTTCCAATTCTTACTAATAGTCGTTGTGAAATATTCTGACAGCCAGTATTACCAAGTGCAGTAAATTGATACACATGTTCGTAATATTTTATCAGTTGGAGTAAATGCTTTTAAAACCTGCGGAAAAGACATTAATTAACATTATATGGTAATACAAATCTTTTATCTTATTTGCACTCATATCTAAATTTAGTACAAACATACCACCTAAGAGAATAAAGCGCTGAACATAATGACGTATATTGTATTACACAAATTGTCAAAATAAAATTGATCGTGCATGTTTATATGTAATCGAACATATTCGCATTGCATGCTGCAATGATGCAAATTTTACAGACAAAGTGGTTATATCTTTCTTTCTTCTTCTTCTTCTTCTTGTGCAATTCAGAAAATCAATAATAGAAGATCCGTTGTGTTGTATAAAAAAGGTTCAATGCGAACACGAAATTCTTGGTTTTCTTAATAAAGTGTTTGAACCTTCTGCTGATGGTTCTTTCCGAGAACTTTGTTGCCTTACGCAGCGTTATTGTATTCTCTCTTCATAACAGACCTTTTACCGTACGATATTTTTCAGAAACATTATCTTTTGTATATAAAAATTGCCAGTTAATTGAAAATATTATATCATTAACTATTTGGCGGGCTTAGCACGAATATTTGAAATCGTTCCTTGCTTTCAGAGAACCACTTTTCATTAGCCTTTTCCTTAAAAAAATAACCTTTTAAAGAAATTTTTCACTTTATTAATTTTACCCTTCGTTAACGTGTATATAAACAAACCCTAATCATACGATATTAATGCAAAAGCGAGCTTTAAATTTATTTTACCCTTCTTTAACGTACATATAAACAAATCCCAGTCATACGATATTAATGCAAAGCGAACTTTAAGTTCAATTGATTTTTTTTATTGTATTGCGCATAATGCAAAATGCGGTTATTTTACTCAGCATTTCAATTTAGCTAATAATAATTGTAATCATATGAAGAACAATGCTACAATTATTTTGTCTATTATTATTTTATATTATTTTGGCGTTGGAGCATACGCAAACATATAAGGCTTCAAGTTTGCATCGGATATCCGCAACTGGGGGTATTTTAAACTTCAATAGAGAACTGTATGCAAGGATTTACGATTTAAGTGAATATATTACATAAACAATTGTATTATATATATATGACGACCTTGTTTTCAAAAGTTTTCACCGACGTAAAGATTTGTTAATTAATGTTAAAAAGAAAATATGTTTACATATCCCTTTTCTTCTTAGTTCATTCAGTAAATCATCTGCTGTTGATTTGTTGACTCGCGAAGAAGAAGTGCTTACATTCCTACAAGATTGCCAAGTTTATCATTTCAATCGACATGAATAACTTGCGTTATTGTATAGGAAAATGGTAGCTTCATGTCAAAATGCCTTCTACTTATTGTTCGCCGATAGACATAAAAGACGAAACTATCAAGCTCACTCACATACAGCACCATAAATGTTTTTATTAAAATCTCTTTTAAATTAAAACCTTACGTAAGCTTAACAAAAATGAATAGCTTAAGTGTTGCTTTGATTATGAAATGTGGCTGCTTTTGCTCGAAACAGACATAAATAATAATAGCGGCAAATCTTAGTTATTAGAAATAAGTGATTAATAATAAATAACCCTAAGGAAATTCTTTCAGTTTCCTCTTGCTGTTAAAGAAGCTACTTATTATCTTTCATGAATTTATTCACGATTATTTCTTTAATGGTCATTAGTCGATGAATAAAGCAAACACAAGAATATTGCATTAAAATCAACAAAAATCTATTGAATTTTCCTTTAAACTTTCCACGATATCAATAGCTAGACCGACTCTTTGAATAAAAGAATCTTTAGTTGTATTTTCTTATATGGAATTAAAAAAAGCTTGAATAACTTCTCACTTTTAAGACGTCGTGGAGTCGATTGCCTATATACAAATTGTGGTGAATTGTGAAACATTCCGAAGTAAGTTAACTGATTGTATCGAACATTCCTGATGGTCAATTTAATGAAAATACATTTTACGTGGAGCTAATGATTTTCGCTGCACTGAAGTCCGTTGACCAAGAATAAGATAAAGTCTTGAAGGAAAGGTTAATTTATGTCTAATTCTAACGTTAAATCTAACGTTCTTACATAGTATTTTTTTGCTCCTACGTATTCTCAAAGAATTAGACATAAATTAACCTTTCCTTCAAGACTACGCTTCTTGCATAAACATTGTCCTTGCTCTGTACGATGCTGAATTTGCCATTGCACTTTGCCACGAAATATATGAATTATGTAAAAATCTGCCACTAATGAAGAGATTTTTACGTGGTAATGAAACCATCGAACGTTTAAATATCAAAAAGATCTGTGATAATGTACAGACAATTTATATAACTTTAGTCACCGCCGATGAAGATAAAGTAGCCCAAGCAATGAAAACATGTTCATCTTCATTGTTGCAATGCAAAGACGATAAGCATCTTCTCAATGACTCCATCTCAGAAAGTAAGTTGCTTTTTATAGGTTTTTTTTGACAACTCTAACTTTGTACATTCTTCTTTCGAAAAGCTTCAGATCGTTGTTACGACGATATCGGGAAAGACGACACGTACAAGATCGGATGGAATGTTTGTAGAACTCGTCACGAATGCTTTTTTTTTCTTCGTTTCAGGTGCTTTACATTTACATCTAAATATATCCAATGTTCCAGTTGCCGGTAATAGAAGTATAACACCGCTTATCGAAAAGGAGAACATGCTAACCATTCTTTATAATGAACAGTCCCGATATCAAGGTTAAAAAATTTCGCTTATCACCTTGTTCAGAAAAATTAAGTTTGATTTTGCGGCTGATTCAAATTTAAGTTATTTTTTTGTATTAAACTCAAACGCTGAAGTATCAATATTTTTTTTTTATTTTAATAAAAAAACAAATTTATTTGAAATTTCAAAATTCTTATAATTTCTTAAAAATTGTCGATAAGTTGTTGTGTAAGTAGTTGTGAAACCCGAGACCATTTACATTACTCCTGCTATGCTTTCTCCCTTTTTATATAAGTTTTGACATGTGCCAAAACTAATTCGCTTTTGAATGATACTCAGACTTCAATGCTTGTTGGGTTGGCTGCTTACGTCGAAAGAAGAGGAAAAATCGCTAGTTATCCTAAGCTTGAATGCGCAGCGACATATTGAGCCATGTCTTCAAAACTTCGGTAAAAAAAGAGCTCTTCACTGAATAGTTGCTTAATCCATTCGAGAAATTGGGGCCATTTATCTGAGCTGGAGACATCCATACCAAACATAACATGAATTTTACTTTTAACCACTTGCTGTAGTAATAACTTCATGGTACCGCTCGAAAGCATCCAATTTTGTTGTTCCCCACTATTGTTGACGACAATTGACGCCAAACAAAGTTGCTCACGTGTTGATCATTCATCCATTAATAAACTTTCCTTTACCTAAGTCATTCTCACGCGTTTTTATTTAATATATTTATAAAAACAAAGAATATCTAACCAATTCTTCTAATAAGTTTACACACATTTTTTCTTTTGTCAATTAATCACCGACATTGCCACATTGCTGATTTTCCTGGTGTAAGCGGCTGATTCCTGGTGTAAGAGGCTGATTCTGAAAAATAGTATCTACGAAAAACGAAGTTAGAAAATAAATTAAGAAAGATCAAAGATCTTTCGTCAAAATCAAGAGAAAATAAATTAACGTTTTTATTAATAATAATATTTTTTTTTGGGTTGTTGGGTGGAAATGGACCAAGCCAATAGATTTGTGGCTTGTATGTCCAGATAATAAAATTAATATTAATATAACGAAATATGTACTAATATTACATATGTTCTTGTTTACATTTCAAAAGTAGAATCATATGTATTTTGTTGTTGCAAAGAACAATAAATATATTTAATAATATAATAATATAAAAATAATAACATTATTATATAGATATTTATATAATAATGGATATTATCACGGAAGTCTGGGAAATATCTCGGAAATACCAGAATCGGCTAGAAGATATATTCGCACTATATATTTTATTATTTTATTACCATGGCCTACAGCTCCGCAAGGGGCTCTAATAGTCAAAGAACCGAAAGAAGAAAATTCCTCCACTACGATAGCGAAACTTTGCAGCTTCATTTATAATCTGGTCGAAGGCCGGAAATATATTGTATGGCCATATAATGTAAATACATTTCATATTATGATGCAGAAGTTTTTGTTAGTATATTCTCTTAACGCTTGTGATGAACAATAATTAATCGGGATTTCCTTAATGGTGTTGATTTTCTCTCTTCATTCTTATTTAACATAGTCAAAATCGGGCGGATTAATGTACTTGGAAGAAAATGACATTCATGCCTGTGTGGTTGCGTTGAATGTTTCAGATAATGCAGATAATGCCCAAATCTGAAAACGATGAACGTTTGCGGGCACGTATCTATATGTATAAGAAACGTTTTATTTCTTCTTAGAAAAATACAAAGAAACGTCAGCGAATTCCAAATAAGGTAATTTAATAGGGAAGCGCTAAATTTCCATTAGTTAAGAGATTTACAAAAATCGAAAATCAAATGTGTATATATACTGCAAGATCTGTAAAAAATAGGCAAAAACGACGAATCTTTTGGTCAAAACATCCGTTCCCAATTGCTACTTACTGTTTTTGACATTTAAGATTAGCTTAAATAACATTCATTTAGAGAAACAAATTTGGCTTAAGAGAAACACAATGCTTGCGTTTTTTTTTTTTTTTTTTTTTTTTTTACGCAGTAGTTATGTGTATTCGGTTCAACACACAGCCTGCATGCGTTACTAAAGCAAAACCATATGACTAGCGTTAACATTAACTTTAATGAAATGTAAAATTGATGAGGTGAAAAATTACTTTATATTTTAATTTTTTATTTATTTTAGTTGCAATCCATCCACAAAGAATAATGAGTAAATTTTATAAAGTAAATAATTACATTATATTATTACAACTCCTATGAGAACAACAATATACATACCAAACAAAGCGTATAAAATGTATTTAAAATTAATTTTTACCTTAAATTTATGTTAATTATGAGCAACAATTTACGAAACTATTTACAGATATTTTGTTTTTTTTTTTTTTCTTTTAACTATCTTCTAAATGGTAAGTCGATAAATATACGATTTCTCTTAAGTCTTCTGATTTCGTGGGCATCATCTAGGAGCGCTATAGCCAAAATATTACAGTAATCACTTAACCTCTTTAAGCAGTTTTTACTGAATCTCTTAATTTCATCATTAACCGTTTGACTCGATAAGTCATCAGGGATAGCTGTGTTAGATATAAACCATAGTGCGTTGGCGATTGACCTCACTGTTTTAGCTTGATATCTTTGTAAGATTTCAACATTGGAATTGCTGGCTATTCCCGATACTTGTATTCCTTGGGTTCAAATTGGTTTTAGCATTGTTTTGTATACGGTTAACTTATTTTCAAGACTGAGCTTGCATTTGGGATCTAATAACCAATAAAGGCGTTTGATTTTTTTTTGTTTAACTGTCCTCTTTTTAGCTTTTATATGAGTTTTCCCTGTCAGTCTGCGATCTACGCGCAATACTAAGTATTTAACGTTATCATTTTGTGGAATGCTGCAATTTTCAAGAGATATATTTCGACAATTTTCTCGGCGTAAGATAAATGTCACATGTGTAGATTTTTCCGTGTTAACTTTAATTTTCCATATTTTTAGCCAGTGTTCCATTTCACGAAGTGCCCGTTGGAGCTGAATTGAGGCATTGTTAGGGTCTGTATGTATTAAGTGCTGATAAAAGTTTAGTGTCCCGAATGTCTCCACTCTGTCATCTAGTTTCTATGCTGATTTAATGGGTAGGTTTATATTAATGCGTCTATCGATCGAAGCAGTAAAAATGTTACAATCAGTCCTATTATTAAGAATCTTATATCTTTGATTGAGAAACGTATTAAAGTTTACTATAAGAGGTGTGTGGTCAAAGCTAAGGATTTTCTTTTGGAATTTGTAGCATATATAACAATTTGAATGAAATCTTTCGTGTTCGTAAAATGCCTTATCTCAAGCAGTTAACTGCCTTCATAAAGAATGCTGACTTCTCTTTTTAAGTATCATAATTATATACTAATCATATTTTTAACAATCTTTATAACCCCATAAACCTACAATTCCTATGCAGCCATAACTTAAGCTTAATCTTCTGATCTAAACTCCAGAATGGAATGGAATGGTTTTGACTATCACAACTTGCATATCATCCAATCGAGAGAGATAATCATCACTTCATCACAATCAAATCATTGGTGTAGGCTTTTTTGGTGTAGCTTTTTAGTTTTTTTTTTTTGCTCAGTAGACTCACGTGCAATCACAAATATGACGAAGTTTATCTAAAGATGATTGGACGTGTCTAATCTGATACATATGATGTGTTACACAAAAGAGCCAGCTGAGAACCTTATTATTAATTGCAGTAAACTCGATCACACTAGACTAAGGTCGTTATAGTCAGTTATTTCAAGAAGATTACTAGATATTCCGGAATGTACTATGAAATCGAATATATCGGGCATTTTTGACCAATTTTTTGGCCAACACGTAGCGCCATTCGTAGGTAAAATTGAACAGACGTCGTATTTTATGCACTTACACATTTCTCTGCCTTTAAGGTTAGTCAATCTTGTGGTAGCATCAGGCTCTGGGTCGACATAAAACATCGCGGACGCTACGGATATTAGTGGCATTTTCAACTTTGTGTCCATCACCCTCATGGGCACCTTTTATATCGGTTGTGGGCGTTAACTGGTGTAGACGACTCTATGCGATCGTTCTTGTTTGAGTTGGTAGGTATGAAATTTAACTTATTTCTCTTTTAAATAGATAACGGTGGGTAAACGTTTTTTACTATTAACCTAATTTGCTTTTAATAAATTATAGGTAAATTCAGACATGGGAATTATATTAAAAATGAATTTGATCATGCCGTCAACATCAGCAACATTTGGAATACGAGGAGGTTTTCGTATATTATTATTATTATTGTTATGGTAATCACTCTCATAGTCTGTTTCATTATCCCCATTATCAAGACTAACGAAACGATTGCTGAAACAGAAGAGCTTGTAATTGTTGCTTTACTGTTATTAGCTTTTATTATTTGTATGCGTTGTACTAGCACGGCTCTTGTGTGTATTTGAAATGCTAATATTGCTGCTAATAATCTTTAACGCAGTTAAGTCCTTGTGGTCTTCTTGCTGATTCAGTTTGTCGACATTTGTGAAACATTCGCGCAGTAATTAGTTGCCAGCTTATACTGACTGTTATCATCATCGCCATCACCACCACTGTTTTCATCCATGATGAAGACAATGTTAATTACGCTATCGCGATCAACAGAGAACTTTGCTTATATTTAAGGCTTTTACGATTATGACTTTCGTCTTTTTGTAAATTTGTAAATTGACGCGAACGTAATAGAGATCAACACATCCGTTCAGTGCAACAAGTGATGGAAGTATCAAAGATTTCTTTGAAATGTACTCTTGCAATTTATTTAGTTTAGTTTAATTTTTAATTTTATTATATTTATTTATTATTTATTTGAATTTTTTAATTTTGTTCAAATTTTAATTATCCTTCTCTCCGGTTGTGCTTAACAGCATATTCACAGCATGTTTGTTTTCTGTAAGCACATCAGTTTGTCTGTGTGTGTTGTGTTCTGTTTGTCAAAAACCGCATATGCACAAATTTTAAAAGTTTGCCAAAAACTTGCATTCACACACAGCCGAATGCAAACTACATAATCAATTATATTTAAATACATAGGCGATCAGTTTTGTTTTAACAGTCCATGACCCACGCACAACGCGTAACGCAATAATGTGTTGACGCTTCGACCGCTTTTTGATATGTAAAAGTAAAACAATTTAATGCAGATAATCGCTACTTTAAATATTTTAATTATTATTTTAATTACGTTAATAAGATTTATAAGAAAGAATTCTTTCTAGTAAAAACAATTTCTTCTTCTAATGGAATAACAGTTGCTCTTTTACTTTGTTCATTGCAAATACGTCTTCACCGCTAAATTCATTAAGAAGTGGTAGCATTATTCGTTATAAGTGAGTTTTAATCGTTACGTCGTCAGTTAAGGGAAAGCCCTAATCGTTGTATGGAATTTTGGGGAACAAGTACGTGTTGGATTCTTGTCGCGATATATATACGAAAATGTATATGCACCTTTGATTACTGCTACAACAAAAATGTTCACAAACAAATTGCGCTTAGGTGTTAAACGTTACGCTTTTACACTATTCTTTTTGTTTTTAATGTTTGAATTTACATTGTTTTGTTTTTTGTTTTATAAAAAAATTTAATTCTTTTCCTTTGTTGTCATTTGTTTCTGAAATACTTCGCCTGCATTCAGCTACTGATGCTCTTGATAAATGCGTTTGTAACCATTTTTAAGGAAGGGGCAAGACGTAGGCTCTCATTGAAAACAATTTGCAAAGTAAGTTAACATACTCCGTCCGCACTTTCTCTTACAAACTTATATACCGTTAAAACAAAAAATTTTATAGTTTTCAGGTATCCTCGCATAATTCATTAATTTATTTAAACTTTGTTAGCCAAGGACAGTCGCTTCACATCTAACGTTAACAACGTGAGTTAAATAAAAATTCAATAGATCAAAAAGTAAATAATAGAATCGACTTTCATGCTTTAATTATAGCAAGGGAATACCAAAATGAAGAACATTTGAAAACAATGTATTAGAAAATTTAAGATTATATTAGAGACAGGTTGGTAAATGCAATTTCATTTAAAATTTATTGAAGCAATTGTCTGAATGTAAAATTTTGAATTCTTTAATACCAAATAAACGATGGAAGGAAATCAAATCATTTTTTCTACCTACCTCCTGTTTAGATTTTTTTCGTATATACACAATTATATGTATACCATTGCACATATGCAGTTGAAAATTCGAAATTGTATATGGTTCTGTTTTGGGAATGTTTAAGAGATTGTGACATTATATCAGGAAACTATTAACAGAATTTTTGCTCATTCGAATAATGGGAAATAAAGAGCAAGGTGTCAAATGGCTGCTAATTAACAGCGTTGCTAGTGTTATTGATAACAGAAACATAAAACGTTCGTAAGAATCTCCCATTATATATATCATATATCATTCTGGCTACTATTATTGCGAAGTTAGCACCGATTGCTAAATAACTAGTATGAATGAGTACACACACTGTTAGCCACGTACTCGTAGGACGGCCGTTTTTATAACATTAATAGAATCTAGCGTACATCATGCAAAGTATGCAAAGGGATTTCTTACGATTTCTGAGTTCAGCTACTGAATTTTTCATAAATATTGCAATTTGTTTGTTTTCATAAGTCTTGGTCGTTTGAAGTTAAATATCGAAGGACTGAAGAAAACGGTACATGTTCATTCATCAAGTTGCAGCAGAAAGTATATATAAGGTTACATATACAATTTGGAAAGTGTTGCCAACTTTCATATATATATATATTATATATATATATATATATTATATTATATATATAATATATAATATATATCTATATATATATATATAAATGCACATCGTGCATTTTCCAAAGGGTTTTGAATATATATATATATATGCATATCAAATATATATATATATCAAATGTATTAAATATATCAAATGAACGATCTTTGATTGTATGTGTATGTAATGAATTCTAATATTTATTTTGGCATATGAATACATATGAAATAACAACTTTAGCCAAATTGGAATACGAGCTCTTGCTTGATCTAAATCGATTATCCGTCAGTAAATATATGAAAACTAAAAGCTATTCACACTAAAAGCAACGCTGAATACCAATTTATACAACTATGGTATGTGTTGTGCTGTGTTCGTGGTATGTATTTGGTTGACGGAAAATTTTTATATTTTGCTAAAATATCATGGCAAAATACATAAAAAATAATAATAAAACTATGAGAAAATAAAAAACAAATCATTTCATATAAATTGTTTATGAAAATTAGCAAAACCGTAGTGATTTTCGTAATGAATATTTGTCTGAAAAAATCTGTATGTATTTTTTCACAAAGTGTCGTGTTTGTGCGTGTAAATGAAACGTAGTCGCAGTCGCCGCTATTAGAAATTTTTTTCCGACGTTGACGTCGAAATGCAAAATGAGAAAATTGTATACTTGTCGCGACATTTGAAAAGTGCAGTTAATGTGGTTGTAACTGTAAAAAAGGACATTGTTTTAATGCAGTCCCATTTGTTTATTTTTGTCTTAAAGATTTATATTGTTGAAAAGATACTAGTGTAATAATTTTCTTCCTAATGCGTATATATGTATAGTCTGGGAGGGGCCTTAAGTTTACACTGACTGCACTCTCTGAAAAATCAATAATTCTGCAATGTTGTTGCACGACAGTTTTGCTTTTCTGATAGACGGAGGGAAACATATGAATAGTATGAGCGCTTATATATTAAGATTTGTCTTTTTTTCTTCATTTAACTACTAGTGTAGTTTATTGAGAGAAGAGTCAAAGCCAACCATACACACTTACGATAGTATTTGTTGTCCACGCATAAGCAGTATTTTTGTATATAATCGAACCGGCATTTTTTCTCTAAATGCTCCTGTTCTATTTTGCTTGCAGCTTGTGTGCGTGTGTACGTGCGTGCGTGTGTGAATTCTATGGCAGTATAGTTTTGAATCGTTTTGTTTTGTACAGCATCTAAAACATAAATCATGCTTCCAATCTACCTTAGTTATTTATTTTTTTTGGTTTTTTTTCTTGCTAATTGGCCGTATTTTAAAATTGATTTTACTTTATTTCTATTTACAGCTTTTGTAACTAAATCTCCGTTTTGACATCACTTTCATCATAATCTGAAAATAAAAACACCATCGAAACGAATACAAAAATCAAAACAACAACAACAAAAATTTATAACAACAAAACCGAAAATAATAATTAAGTTTAGCTCAAAACCAAAAAAACCCAAAACCGGCGTTTTAGGAGGAATTCGGCGGAAGTGGCATGTACTGTGCTCCAACCAAACTACGGATAAAAATAAAAAATTTTTTTTTATATAATTTGAGAACAAATTTCGCAAATAATTTAAATTGATTTCTTAAACGAAGTATCGAAATTTTAGTACGGATTACGCAACACTTAAAAAAAAAAGAAAACCGTTAAGCCGCTGCTATAAACAGTTTGCAAGGTTTTTAAAACACGGCTTATAAGCTAAGCTTACAAGCTCCTTATATTAACAAGAGGAAAAAAAGAAACCAAAAATTTATGAGAACTAAAAACTGGGAATAAAGAACGCACTTAGTGAAATTAGAAACCGTAAGGCAAAAAAACAAAAAAAAACTAAAAAAATAAAATACTCAATAATAACAAAATTGAATTTTTAGGAATTCAAAGAAAGAAAAACCAATGATAATAATAATATAAAACACATCTGTCCACTAAGAAAACTAGTACATTTAAATTAGCACGGTGAAGAAGCTAAACTCTTCTAAAAAAGCAACTTGGTGTGGCCAAATATTGGACTGCTAGTGAAGCCAAGACGGTGGATGTATTATTAGCAAACAAAAGACTAAAATAAAAGAAAAACAAAACAACAACAACGGAATTTTGTACACGAAGCAGCACTTTTTAAGCCTTAGTTTAATATAAAAAAAAGCAAACCAAACAATTTAAAATTGGAAACAAAACTAAGATCTTTAACTAAGAAAGGTTAACATTAACCTTGAGAATTCCTGCAACTCGAATACAACTCTGCTTTCTCATTGTTAAACACATTTCCCCAAATAGCAACTAAACCAACAGCAACAGCAGCAGCGTTATTAAATTTAAATTAAACATAATTTTTAAAGCGAACGATTTTGTTGTAATTTTATTTTTTAATTTTTTTTTTTTTTTACATATATTCTTCCTCCTCGACCCTCATTCCCTCAGTTAAAAAACAAATGCAAATTTGCAAACAAAAATACAACACTAAACCACGCCCACTGTCAGTAACAACTACCACAGGAAAATCCTCATTAAGCAACATTACGGCAACAACAACAACAACTACCAACAACTGAAAAGAAAGTTTCAAAGTACAAATAAAACGAAAAAAAAATATTAAAAAAAAAGTAGAAACGCAACACAAAACAAAACTTAAAAAACTGAATTTAAATTTAATTAAGATTTTTATTATTGTACAAAGTATTAACAAAAGAAAACAACAACAAAAACTATTATGCATACTTCAATAGAATTGTAATTATAAGTGTAATTAAAAACGGCCTTTGGAGAGTTTTGCAGAAGCTGAAAGATAGTACGAAACTCTCTGAAAAAGTAATAAAAGTAATAAACATTGGGAGAGTAGAGTTAATAAAGGAATCTAAGAGAAAAGACGGGACTTGCAACTGGGTCCACTCACGCCTGAAAGGCTTTTCGAAAAGCCCTTCAAAATAAGAACAACTACAAATCACTCTTCTAAAATAATAAAAACAAACAACAAGCAACAAATAATAAAACAAAGAATTAAAAGCATAACAAAAAAAAACGGAAACAATAACTACATCATTTAAAAATTGAAATAAATAAAAATAATAATAATAAACTTAATCCAACTAATTAAAGAAAAATTAAAAATATATATACAATTAAGTCTCTTTTACATTAAATTCTCTATATAATTAATGTTTCTATTCTAATTTAAATAATTGAAATTAAAAATTTAAAGAAAAAACTGCAATTGAACCATACGCCTCTTTCTTAATGATGTACATGTAATGAAAGAAAGTGAATGCGATCTCTTCAAAAAAAAAGATCTCATAACAAAGGATTTTTTTCAATCTCTTTTTGCTTACCTCTTGTTCTCTCGCTCTCTCTCTCTCTCTCTCTCTCTTCTGTAAAAGGACTGATTTTCCTTCGACAAAAAAAGCAAAAAAAACACATTGTAAGAGTAGAATGCGCGTAAAAAAAGCCTAACGAAAAGCAGTAAAGACTGAGAAAACACTGCGAGGTAAAGAGAAGAAAAACAAACACAGCAACGTGCATTGTGGCGTATGTGACTTTAATTGTGTGTTGTACCTACTAGTGTGAATGCAAAAAGTCTTAAAAAAAAAAACTAACTAAAAATAAAGAAAACACGAAACAAAACAAATTCAAAGAAGATTAAACATCTCTGTGATAATTATTGTAAATTTATAAACTTAAAATTAATGGCAACATAAGATGCAAATTTAAAACAAAAGTAAAAAAGATAAAGTAAAACACAAACGAAGCTAAGTTTATTATAATAGAACTAAAGAAAAAAAGTTTAGTTTATACGTATTTGTAGAACCCTAAGAGAACACAAGATAATGAAACATTGAAACAAATTCGTGATATCTTAAAGGACTTCGATACATATACTATAGTATATATTATATATTATTGAAAATACTAAAAAATAAATATAAAAAAAAATTATAGTAATACATCTAAATTAAATTAAAAAAAAAGCAAACATACAATATTCAAATAATCACTAAGTAAGTAAATATTTGCAATTCGAAAGAAATGGGAAGTAGTACTGTGTGCAGTAAATATCACACAACAATAATCATATGAAACTCGTAAACGTAAATGAAAAGACATAAAAGCATTATAAAAAAAAAAAAAAAAAAAAAATACAATACAATTCAACAACCTTAGGTTACTTTAAAGACTTTGCTATATATTCAATTTAAAATATTTAATAAAAATAAAAGAAATAATAATTATTATAAATATTAATTATTATTCACTTTAAAATAAATCTATATATCGAATTAAAACTATTTTTAAAAATCCTAAATAATTAAAAATTTAAGATTATAAAAATTACTAAGCCATTGCAAAAGGGCAAGAAAGCCTAGAGTGTTTAAATTACACGGACCACGCCAAAAAAGAAATCTCTCTCTCTCTCTCTCTCTGTATATATATAAACATATATATATATATATATATATATATATATATA
>CCAG010020330.1:0-10396 GCA_001077435.1 Glossina morsitans morsitans | reverse complement strand
AATGCGCAGGTTTAATATACGCGACAACGAACGCGTTTACGCGGCGGTTTAAGTCTTTTTAGTTAAATTAAATAAGAACTCTCTCTCTTGTGTTGAGTTTGTTTTGTTTTTTTCTTTTGTTCGTTTTTTTTTATAGTATTGCTTTTTTGTTGTTGTTGTTGTTTACAATAGACGTTGGAGTAAATTGTGATATACAGTTATACAGTTCACACAAACACACACACACGCACATACACACACAAGATACGCTTATATCTCAAAGTAGAGAAAGAGATTTTTTTGAAGAGAAAAAGAGAAGAAATAGAAAGAAAGAGAGATGTAGATTTGTAATCTTTGGGATCAGATGCAAGTTTAGAATACTTGATATTTGCTTTCTTCAATTCAAATTTGTTTTTGCGTTCTTTAGGATTTCATTGATGGAATTTAAGTTTATTGTTTTATTCTATTAACGATTGGTAAGGTGATCTCTTTTTAGGATTATTATCATGAAGTGGAGTTTCGTTTATATATATATATATATATATATAAATATATATATATATATATATATATATATATATATATTTATATATATATATATATATATATAAACGAAACTCCACTTCATGATAATAATCCTAAAAAGAGATCACCTTACCAATCGTTAATAGAATAAAACAATAAACTTAAATTCCATCAATGAAATCCTAAAGAACGCAAAAACAAATTTGAATTGAAGAAAGCAAATATCAAGTATTCTAAACTTGCATCTGATCCCAAAGATTACAAATCTACATCTCTCTTTCTTTCTATTTCTTCTCTTTTTCTCTTCAAAAAAATCTCTTTCTCTACTTTGAGATATAAGCGTATCTTGTGTGTGTATGTGCGTGTGTGTGTTTGTGTGAACTGTATAACTGTATATCACAATTTACTCCAACGTCTATTGTAAACAACAACAACAACAAAAAAGCAATACTATAAAAAAAAACGAACAAAAGAAAAAAACAAAACAAACTCAACACAAGAGAGAGAGTTCTTATTTAATTTAACTAAAAAGACTTTAAACCGCCGCGTAAACGCGTTCGTTGTCGCGTATATTAAACCTGCGCATTTTTCTCGCTCGCCATTTTTTACCATACTGTACTCTCTCATCTCAAAAAGCGAATGCAGTATAATTTAGTGCCTCTTTGTTTTTATTAAATTAATTCGTTTCGTCAAACAAACATAAATCGGTATACTTTCCTGTGCAAAACTGATAAAAAAGAAAGAAAAAAAGAAGCAAAAACGAAAACAAAAAATAACTCACACAAAAAAGCTACCGTTATTCAGCAGAATAAACATAAATAGATCAGCTCTTGGCTTGAAACTTTTCTCTTCCCACGATGAATACTCAGTCAAAAGTCTATCGTACTGGCGAAGGTAAGCTTTAAAGAGTAAAGTTATTTTCGCTTCTCAATCGTTTAGTTTGTTTGTAAAGTGAAGAAAAATACAAAGTTTATTAGTTCTTTTCTCTTATTAAGCAACAATGCTAAAAACTCTTTTAAAGC
The DNA here is from genome assembly GCA_001077435.1 of Glossina morsitans morsitans. Lineage (NCBI taxonomy): Eukaryota > Metazoa > Arthropoda > Insecta > Diptera > Glossinidae > Glossina > Glossina morsitans. Next base: position 8,870 of record CCAG010020330.1, on the reverse strand, counting down.
AATTTACTTGTATTACTTAAGAGAAATAAAATATTCGAATTGTTTAGAAAGCGATATGGAAATTTATTTCGCTTCTCTTTTATCCATGAAACGGATTAGAGGAAAATATATTTGATCATTGTAAAATTTTGTCCATGTATCCGCATCGTCAGTCGTCATTGCTTTTTAGAATTGTTGAAAATTCAAAAAAGTCTTCAAAATAAAAATGAAATCCTTTCGTCAATTACTTATAATATTTAAATAACAAATATATAGAAATGTGGTGACCAGGATGCCTATAAGTCGAGAGAAAAGAAGCTGAAATAGTGGTTACGAAAAGATAATCTCGATTGCAGTTAAGGCCGGAAATTAAGGAAATAAAACGGTACCGAAGAGGTGCTAAAAAGTGTCTCTTTTAATATTTTTATTTTTTCTTTCATACTAATGCTTATGCTCATTGTCTGTTAACAAATGTTCGTTACATTTACTGGTTACTAATTTTTGCAACTATGCCCAGTCAGAACGTGAAATATAAAGATGTAATTATATCAATTAGAGGAGACATTTCAGATTTGCAAAATTCAGAAAATTTATATATATATTTTTAGTCGGAGTAAGGAGCAAAATAAATTTAGTCATATCTCTTTGTCGCTCTATTAAAAACGCGATTATACTAAGTGAAAATTTCGCCCACGAAAGCAAAATTGGTGGCAATTTCCTTCTGTTAATTTCGTTAGAACGAAGCCGATAATCAACTGAAGTTGACAATAGTCTTATGTAGGGATGTATACGATGCGCAACAAATTCTGTATATTGTAAAAATTCTTTTTCGTTAAAACTTGTGCTCAAATAACTGACACAAGTTTGCGGCTGATATGAAACGAATAAAAACATTATAGTGGGCCAGGGCCCACCATTAAATGTTTTACTCCGCTTCTTTTAATATAGTTATTCGTATATGTTCGAAATAAGACATAATATAGGGGATGGACGAAAAAGTGGTCCGATCCGAGTCATTGTCAATTGCGTCCGTTCTTGGACGAAAACACGTCAATGTACCAACTTTCATTTAAATACATTTTAAAAGTTGGGTCTTGTAGGGAAAACAAAACGAATAGACGGACAGATAAGCCTAATTCTGAATCAATGACTATAATGAATAACCCCCTTCCAGGTATTATGTACATCCACACTAGCTTATTATACCCTTGCATAATAATTGGTGTAGGGTATAAAAATACAGCAAAATCTCGTATATTCTATCAAACTGATATGTAATTGAAAAAAAACTTACAAGGCGGGCATTGCTTTCTTGCTTTTGTAGTTGAGTATAAATATATGTCGTGGAAATATTGTCTTGGAATCAAATAGAAGTGCAGACTGAACTATTTTTGAACAATGACGGACATGTATGCGATATGTATTGTATCTGCCACATCCTATTTATTTCGTATAATTTGTACGTGCCTAAATTTCACCTGTCACGTCGAAGGGTGGGGTTATATTCATTTTGTCAACTTGTTTGCAACACCCAGAAGGGAGCTTTAGATACGTCATAAAATGCTTATATCTTTGATCAGCATCATACTCCGAACCGATTTAAGTGTATCCGTCCGTCCATCTGGGTAATGTCTGATAGGCCTCAGAAATATCCACACATTTCCTAGAAAAGTGGAAATATCCCGCCGCGCCCACCTAATATACTTACTCTTTTTTAGCCTTCTTTTCCTGTCTCAGGTATCGGGTATAAATTATTCGGTGACATTCGGATATACTTTTTTTCCTTGTGTGTATTAAGTGAGGGAATAACTTGGTGCTGTCCTTTTGTCAAAATTCAAAAAGATTTCTCTTGCGTTTCCAACGAACTCTATTAAATAAAATGTGTCCTGTTTCGATCGATCGATAATGTTGCTTTTTCATTACAAGGGTGTGTCAAGTTTGTGCAAACGTATGCAACGCTCAGAGGACTTGAGATAGAACTAACTTTTATTACACCGATCGATGCAAGAAGTGATGTGGATCGAAGTTTGTCTGTACGTTTGTTTGTCGTGTTCTTTGTGCGCAGCCCAGAGCCCGCAATTTTTAAGATATTTTGACGAAATTTATTATACCCACATGTTTTGGCCCAAGGACGAACACTACTGAAAATGGTTCGGATTGGAACACTTTTTCGATTACTTGTTGTACAACGCCATGTTTTGACGAGTCAATTTATGAAGGGTATTTAATGGTGGGTAGTGCCTTGCTGTAGTGTTCTTAGTTGTATTTCTGGCAAGATTATATTGTTATCACTATAGAATTTCTGCGAATTTTTGGTGAAAAACTGAACTAAATTGAGATTTTTCATAAATCTCTCTTGAGTTGATCGATAGGAACGGCGCCTGCTTCTATTCGCAACAACATTAGAATTTTAATGTGGTCCCACTCTGTGGCTGCGACTTTGTTACGTGCTAACGTCTTTTCAGCATCACTCTTCGCAGAACATTGTTGATGGTATGAAATTGAGTCCAAAGGCGGCGCGTGAAAATTATTTTGCAATTTTTCGCCCAGATATGCCAGACGTGATGGAATAAGCAATTGATTTGAATTTCGAATTTAATCGGACAATGACGTTAAAAAATTATTTGAGATCAATAATGAGAATAGCAAATGTGTATGTGTGGCCAAACAGACCCCTTTGTTCACGGCGATTTAGAATAAACGAGTAGTGTAATGTACTTTACGCTGCTCGAGGCAAGGATGCGTTATGCAACGTTTAAAAAATTTTAAAACGTCTGCATTACACCAATCGGTTGCGACTCATTCAGAAAATGATTCTGTAACAATTTATGCATGTCTATCTGTCTGATGTCCGTTCCGTCAGGTAAAATAATTTGTACATGATTTTCCTGTGAAAGGAACAAATTTCCTTGCTTTTGGAAACATAGGCTTCTCTCCACGCACTGCAACCGAAATTGAAAAGACCCCATAAGGGGCGCCAATATTGACTTTGTTCGAATTGAAAGACAGTAGAATTTTTTTTTTTTATACCTTACAAATGAAAACTTGGGAAGTTATTAAAATTAGAATGCTTTGCCATGAGAATAATATCAATTGCTGTTGCTTGTTCGACTCGATTTTCATTTGTCAATCTGTTCCCCAAAAATAAAAACACAAATATTTTAAAATTCAATTAAAAATCAACTCAAAGTCTTTCCGAATTATTAGTGAAACTTGCGTCTCTTGGCTGTCCAACCACTTAGCACAAAATTTAAAACTTCTGTTTAGTGTATAATTAACAACAAAAAGTAAAGAAACAATACAAACTTTATAGAATCGAAATATAATTGAAAAGAAAAAAGGTGTCCGTTCGTTGTGTTCATTCGTTCGTTCGTTCTATTTAAGGAGGGTGATTGCCGACGTGTGTTGTAAAGAGACCAGAATCAGCGTCATCATCATTATCATCATCATCATCATACTACCACTACTTAACCACGTTGAATATATATATGGAAATAAAAAAAAAAAATTAATTGCTCGAGAGTCAATATTCAATTTTCTAATTTTCCAACTAGTTTAAAGCAAAAAAAAAAAAAAAAAACTGAAAAGAAAAAAAATACAAAAAATAAAAAATAAAAAAAAGAACGAAAAAAAAAATTTTTTTTTTAACATTTTACCTCAGTATATTCATTTATACATTTATTTATATGTATGAGTATGTTCATTCACGTTTTGTCAGAAATCTACGATAATTTGCCGTGTGATGGATTTTTCAATATGAACGCAATACGTAATATGGGTATTTCGAATAACTTTCCGCCTATTGGTACATTTTCACTTGAGACAGCTTTGGGGCCACCCACGCCGCATCAACATCAGCCTCAGGGCCCGCCGCCGCCAATGGGTCAGGGTGCCCCGATTGGTTTTTTCGATGCAAACGAAGTAACGGATGTTATGCAAAATCCGTCCACCATAGGGGTATTCCAATCCAATAGTGTTCTTAGCAATGGTGGTGGGACTTCATCCTCAATGTATGGTTCTCAGTCGAATTCTTCTTCAGCTGCCAATGATCCAAGTCAAACTACTCGTGAGACTGGTATAATTGAAAAACTTTTGGTAAGTCAATGGATATATATATTCGATCAATTGCCTTACAATATTATAAGACAATGTAAATCTTAATATTTTCTCTCTTCCTTTCCATTCTGTTTTTCTTTTTAGCATTCGTATGGCTTTATACAGTGTTGTGAACGTCAAGCGCGCTTATTTTTTCATTTTTCGCAATTCAGTGGCAATATTGATCATTTAAAGATCGGTGATCCTGTAGAATTTGAAATGACTTATGATCGTCGAACGGGTAAACCAATTGCTAGTCAAGTTTCTAAAATTGCTCCAGAAGTGGTGAGTCAATGTAAGGCTACAAATGTGCGATCTCTCATATCTTATACTTCACAATAATAGGTCTTGTCGGAGGAGCGTGTTACCGGTACTGTGACCACCGAATTGCGTACCGATAGCGCAAATAATTTGTTGTCGTCCAGTGAGACTACCGGCCGAATTAGTTATGAGAACCGCGGTGAATGCTTTTTCTTGCCCTATACCAAAGACGATGTTGAGGGTAATGTTACTTTGCGAGCTGGCGATAAGGTCAGCTTCCAAATAGCTACCAACCAAAGGTATAGAGCATTTTTTACATTATTAGCCCGATTGTATATATACGTGGATGATCTTGTGCTTTAATATCAATTTAGAGGTAATCTGGGCGCATGTCATATTCGCTTAGAGAACCCAGCACAGCCAGTTAAATATCGAGGCGTGGTATGCTCAATGAAGGAGTCGTTCGGTTTCATTGAACGTGCCGATGTGGTAAAAGAGATTTTCTTTCATTTTTCGGAAGCTGAAGGAAATGTCGAATTACGTCCAGGCGATGATGTTGAATTCACCATACAAACTCGTAGTGTAAGATATATTGATTTTCTGAAGTACGTGTGTCATCATTATTTGTTTGTTTGTCGTTCCCTTAAAGGGCCGAGAATTTGCTTGCAATATAACACGTTTGCCTCCGGGTTCCGTCATTTTCGAAGATGTAGATACCGTTATCTATAAGGGTCAAGTGTTGAAGCCATTGGATCGCAACAATCCCATGCGTCCTACGAATGATCCGTTGCCCGGTCGCATACGCTATCGTGCCCCCGATTATTCAGAAGTTGAAGTACCATTTGGAGATAAAGACCAGGCAAGTCCAAAATTAATTTTATATTTGAATTCACGAAATTCATAAATTTTTATATAGAAAGGCGACTTTACTTTGCGTCACGGTGATTGGGTTCAGTTTCTTTTGGCTACTGATCGTCGGGATCAGTTGCAGCGAGCGACAGCAATTTCTCTGTTGGATGAGACCTTTAAAGTTTCAGGAGAGAAGCGTGAACAGGGCGTTATCGCTTCATTAAAGGAAGGTTTCGGTTTTATACGTTGTGTGGAACGTAATGTGCGTTTATTTTTTCATTTCACTGAAATCCTTGACACAGTAAGCATTGTTTTAATCAAATAAAACACTGTCATTTTGGTGCAGCTTTCTAAACTATTCCAATGAATATGTAACCGTCTCCTACATTTGTTTTTCTTATATCATAGAGCCGTGAAATCGCTATTAACGATGAGGTGGAATTTACTGTAGTCCAAGAACAGGGTGTGCCCTATAACACTTCGCGCTTACATGCGATACGTATACGACACTTGCCACCCAATTCTGTGCAATTTGAAACATTAGTGGCCAGCAATATTGAGGGTAAGTTTTCCGTGTAAATTGTCTTACTCCAAAGCGGTGCTACAGCTTTCAGTTTGCAAATTTTCAGGCTATGTTACTCGTGAGGCACCCAAGAGTCCAATAAAATCTCAAGACCGTGTAGAAGGCGGTGTTATAACGTATGATCATGGTGAACTTAAAAAGACTATAATGTATTTCCTTAAAGACTGCGAAAAACCACCAAGGATTGGAGATCGTGTACGTTTCGACATTTATTTGGTAAGATGGTCGCTTCTTTTGTTTTTTTTTGTGTTTGGAAATCAAGTAAAATGCTTATTTTATTTAGGTAAAAAGAAATAAAGAATTAATTGCTGTTAACGTACAACAGTTGCATGTAATGCAACCGGGAACGCAACAACTGCAGCCTCCACCACCACAACCTTTACAACAGTTACAGCAGCAGTCAGTCACAATGCAACAATTGGCGTCTAATACAACGAATCCACAACAACAACAACCACAACAACCACAACAACCACAACAACCACAACAACCCCAACAGCAGCAACAGCAACCAGCGCAACATCTTCATACTATTCACGCTAATCAAAACAGTGATCAAACGTTGCTGCCAAACGGTATAGGCAGTGGCATTGTTATACAGCAAAACGGGTATTTACCGATGGTTGGTAATCAGATTATGATCGCTGCCTCCACCCCTCGCATCGAGGACTACAATAAATTGGACAACAATAATTTGGCTACCAATGCTAGTGGACAAATTGTCTATCGGGGTTTTATAGCCGTTATTAAGGAGAACTTTGGTTTTATTGAAACTATGTTGCACGATGAAGAAGTATTCTTTCACTTCAGCAACTATGTAGGCAACCCTAACTGGTTAGAATTGGGTCAGGAAGTAGAATATATTCTGTCGCCGAATGGCAACACATCTGTGTCGGGCAATTGTTTGCCAGCAGAGAATGTACGCACCCTACCAAAGGGGACCATACCGCAGCCAAGCGTATTGGAGGGCATGCACAACGGTGTTGTTGCACGTCCGTTACGTTGCATCAATCCTGATCAGCAGGAGTATGCTGGACTAATTGAAGTTTTTGATGAGTCGCGTACACAGGTGTTAGCCAAGCATGAGTTCGGCATTACCAGTTTGGTCAATAAACGAGATTTATTGCAAAAAGGCGATTTGGTTACGTTCAAAGTTGATGAGACTGGCCGAGCTGCTGAAATCACTGCCGTCCGCCAAAAGAAACGTGCTACGGTTGATTCTATCAAGGGTCAATTCGGGTTTCTCAATTATGAGATAGAAGATGGCAAAAAACTGTTCTTCCACATGTCTGAGGTGCAGGGCAATGCTGTAGCCTTGCATCCCGGTGATACTGTGGAATTTTCGGTCGTTACTAATCAGGTAAAAATATAAAATATGAAAAAAGTGAAATATGAATTATAATAAAAATTAGAAGAAAAAAAAACTCTAAAATAATATATATATACATATATATATATATATATATATATATATATTGTAGCGAAATGGAAAATCATCGGCTTGCAATGTGTTGAAAATCAATGATCGTCCAGATCGTTTGATTTCACGTCTCAAATTGACCGATGATACATTGCCACGTTTAACAGTTGTAAGAGCACCCAGAGGTCCCCAAGGCAAAGGCTTTCTACTACAAGCTCGTTTACCACGCATTCCTGGTAAAGAGATTACAAAATATTATATAAATAATTTTACGTTAACGAAATTCGATTGCAGGCACTTTCGTGGAATAAGCTGTAGACCCGTAGACCCCCGTGTAAAAAATAGAAACAAAATTATGTCATTAAGTTTTCCCAACTTCCCGCCCCTCTCTATATAATTTTTCACAAGCCGTTCAAGTCAAAATCATCAATGTTATAATACATTTCATCGTTGAAACTACTACAGTTTGAGATAAAAGCAAAACAAACAAAAAACAAAAAGAAAGCGACAAAAAATATAAAATAAAACTTCATCGACTGTAACAACAACAACAAGAAGGAAAGCCACTACGATAACAAAACACAAATATGGAAACCATACGTACGTACCCAACTTAAGAAATTAGCACGTCTCAGCAATCTCCCCTTTAAAGAAGAAAAAAAAAAACAAAAAAAAAAAAAACAAAAAAAAACTAAAAAAAATAAAAAAAAGATATAATAAAAGATAATTATGGATATAATATAATGGAGTATTTATTAAAGCAAAGAAAATATATACTACAACTGAGAAAGTAAAGAATTATGAAAGTAGAGAAATATGAACAACATACAAACACACACACAATAACGAAACATTATCTTCTACAACTTATGCAACACATCGATATGAGATAAAAGAAAAAGGATTAATTATTTATATAACCATTGATAATAAAAATAATTTGCTTTACAATTTTACTTACATAAACATATGTCATTCATACATATACATACAAACATACATACATGCGTACATACATACAGACATACATACATGATTATTGTAAACACGTACATAATGAAGATCATAATAATATATACACACTATCATCATTGATAAAAGTAACAATTATTAGAAATCAACTTTTGTAGTTTACACGTACACAGTCACACACACATACATATATATATATGCTCATACACAATAAAATAAACGCCTAGGCGTCTGCAGTCGAAAGAGAACCGTAAACAAAATAAAAAAAGGACAGTTAAACCTCATTAGATACAGAAAAAACAAAAATAACACTCTACTCAAATCACACACAAAAATTAATTGATACGATTTAAAACAAGAAAAAAACAAACAACAAAACAAAACTGAATATAAGCAAAAACCAAAACAACCAAAACCATTTAAACAAAAATACATAAGCATATGTTTGATTTAATTATACTTTATAACAACACTGCACTCTCTCTCTTCAAACATTTACAAACACATTACTATTAAGACTAATAATAACAACAATAGCAACAATAATTATTCAAAATCAAGTGAATTCAGAGGAAAATTTTTTTATTTTAATATAAACTTAATTATTAGTAGCTTTGTTTTTAATTTATATTCATTCTGTATATCAGTTTAATTTGATTTTATTTTATTCTAATTTTTTTTTTTTTTTTTTTTTTTTTTTTTTTTTTTTTT
>CCAG010020329.1:0-25746 GCA_001077435.1 Glossina morsitans morsitans | reverse complement strand
TTTTTTTTTTTTTTTTTTTTTTTTTTTTTTTTTTTTTGGGTTTGTTTCTATTTCTTTTTTACATATCATTGTAATATCTGTTGAACCATTTTTGTGGGATCAGATCAAGTCAGTTTTAGTAAAATGAAAACTAATAAAATTAAAAAAAAAACATTTACAATATGAGAACATTCAATGCAATTATTGATAAAATTCAATGACAACAATAACAAGAGAAAAAAAAGAAGGATTGATTTATTTAAAAAAAAATTAAAATAATGTTATATATAATACAATAGTAACACAATAATAATAATAATAATAATAATAATAATAATAATAATAATAATAATAATAATAGTAATAATAAAAGGAAACGCAACTTATATTACACACAACCATACATACATTACATTAAATACATGCTTAAATATAAAAAAAAAATATATAAAAAATAAAAAATAAAAAAGAACAACATTCAAAACAAACACAAGAAATACAATGCGATCTTAATATTTATAAAAGTCGAAAAATAAAAATAAAGTCTTATTTAATTAACACATATACTTAACTTGATGAATTTCTTAATAGCAGCAAAACGAAACTAGAAGAAGAAAATAAATATTTAGTCGGGAGGTGTGCCCGTAACTATTAATCAATTGTGTATTTGCAAAGAATTTATTGTTTTTGCGTTGAGTCCCCTACCGACCGTTCACTTTCGCATAATATATTTGGAATGCTACTGAATACACTTCTCTTAGCAGAGGTGTTTATAGGCTCCAGTATGGGAGATATACCTTTTAGATTGGAACCCTGATTTTTACTGTCACTATCTATTTGACTTTCCGTACTTGTGTGTATGCTGGAAACCATAGTTTCTAATAACTTTGTCCCAAGTAAAAAAGCAGATAACCCAAGGTATGGCATTGATATTCGTCACACTTTTTGGATGCTTATTTTTATTATTTCCTTTTTTATTTCTGCAAGTTTTCAAACATCGAATGGTAAAAAAATCTCCATATCGCAAGAAAGCCAAATATCCGTACAAAATATTCTAAGAGAATTTCAAGACGATTTGCAGGAAACGGATTATGAAACTGAATTAAAAGATATAAAAGCTCGGATATCGAATAAAAGTATGGAATCCATCTAACCAGAAAGAGACTAATGTTCGAAAGAGACAAACGGTTAAGCATTCTATACAAGCAAATAGAGTTTTTATTGAAAATGCAATAGAAGGAATGGAAAATAAAGTTGCCTTTAAAATGCATCAAAACGAGGTGGGCAAGTTCAATAATGCGGTAAGTTCGCTTGTTTTTGCAGGTTTTTAAACAGCGAACGGTAAAAAAGAAACCACATTGGAGGAATCGCAAAAACCCGTAGAAAATTTTGTGAGAGAATTTCAAGGCTGTTTATAACAAAAAGACTGTGAAACTGGAATGAAGGATATAAAAGATCGCATGGAATTCAAATTTAGAAAAATGTCCAAGAGCAGTGCACAAGTCGACGAAAGCCCAGGTTTTCAAACGGCTAATGGCAAGAACGTGCTCATAGCTGAGAAAGGGAAAAAACGTGTGGAAGCCTTGCTAAATGAATTTCATCAAAGTGAAAGTGATGGTGATATTGAGGATAGTTTACTTTGTATAAAAAATAAAGTTATTTCTAAAAAGCAAAGCATGCTGTCTAAAAAAAAACTTTTAAGATATCTTTAACAAGCAGGAAAGAAGAAGGAGATTACCCCAGCTGCAGCGGCAAATTGTCAGCAGATGAGAAAAAGTCGAATATAAAAGTTGAAAACGATGAAGGGAGTCGAGAGGTGGGAAGCGATTACGCTAAGAACATCGTATTAAGTGAATGGGTTCTTACTCAAGCTAAGTCAAAGAAATTTGAATGTCAACAGACCGATGGTACACCATTGTTGGCTCTTAATGATGAATCCAAACAAGCCGCAAACAAACGCTTTCTTGAAAAGCTTTAATCGATGACTTATTGTTCAAAGACTTCAAAACATTTAAATACGTAGCATTTATAGGCTGGGAAAAAGTCAGAAGGTGTCAGACATTTGCAAAAAGAAAGTAACCAGAAGGAGATCAAAGAGTAGTCGGCATTTTATTGCATTCGATGATATGATGGATGTCTGATGAATGTACTACAAGCAGAGAAGTTCGTACGATTTACTCATACAATAAATTTCCGAACCAATGAAGCAAATGTTTCGCCTTTTTACTAATGAAAAATGGAAATTAATTCACGTATACAGACGTTTCCTCCAAGCGGTTCATTTCCAAATACAAAATTAATTTATCAATGATTATTGTTCCAAATATTGGTTCAACTAGTGCAAGTATTGCCTCGATCCATTGACCGATATCCTTCAGGAGCAATTAGATTTAGATATTCCCGTAACCGTTAAGCATTTGTTTTTAAATGATTTCCTGCAAGCTCAAGATCAAAACAGTTCCCATGTGTCCAATTATCTGAAGTCGTCTTGCCCTTCAAAAATTTCTGCAGGTGTGACAATTGCTTTAAAAGCTTTAGGCAAAGGATGGTAGGACATAACTCTGCATAAATGGAGCGTCTATCAAATGTGTAAAATTTCTCGTTTTATTCTGCAAGTAAAACTTCGCCAGCAAGAATCCATGCATGTTTTATTAGAGAAATCGATATCAAATTTCACGCAATTTCTTTGCGATCGATGCATGCAATTTCTTAACATTCCCAACGATTACAAATGAACAAACGATTATATTGAGACTGAATTTCCGTTTCCTAAAGCTGTCTTCAGCTTAAGATTGAGTGTGTCAGAAGATGGAAATGTTGTATTCAATACGAATCTGGAGGAATTTCAATGAAAGAGATATTCAAAAAGAGCTTGGAAAGAAAAAACGTAGTGCGTTGCGTAGACGCGCAGACATTGATCAATTTAAGATTTGCCCCCAATCTTTTCATACTCACTGTCGAGCTGATATGAAAATTGGTTCGGATCGGACTACTTTTCGCCCAAACCCTATATAATGGTTTATTTTGACAAGTCGTTATATGAAAAATAGTGTAATTTTTTGCAATTTCACAAAAAGCACTTAGTAATCGAATTTCGACATTCTAGATGGATGTGAAAACTTTGGATCGAATGGGGAAATTTTTTAGACGTCTTGCCATACAACCGTACTGGAAACTGAGTCTTTATATGGTAAAATGGTATATGGCTGTACTTTTTAATATTTCCTGATGAAAATGATTAAACCCAAGTACAATCGACCATATTAACGGCGTAGCTTAATCCCGTCCTTCCATAATACACGCCAACAACACCGCAATAATCCAACAGATATTGGGTATCAAAAAAAGTTATTTAGCCTTTAGAACGCCTACATTCATGTATTTATATCAATAACTGATTTGATATACACGCAACTCTTTCTTTTACACGGTTTTACGTTTCTTAGAAAGTCGTGCAAAAAAAAATGCATACGACGTATGGTAAATTTGGGAATATGTTTCGCAATTTAAAAAAATCGTATAAAATGGAAAAACTCGAAAAAGTGTGCAAAAAAAGTATATGTTGAAAACAAAAATACATGGACAGTGATCAGACGGACAGACATGCTTATATTTGTATAATAAAAGGTAGAGTCTATGTTAAGCCTTTCGGGGTGTTACATACATCCTAGCAGAAACTTAATACAAATTGTAAGAAAAGGGGTGTAGGGTATAACAACATGTAAGAAAATTATACTCGATTGGGGCCGAACCTGTGATATCCACTACTTCGTTTCGTATAAAAACATAAATTAAATTTTGATAGTCTATAATATTGGGTGGACGTGGCTGATTTTTTTCTATTTCTCTACACGTTATATCTATTGTAGGATATAAATAGTGGACAAAAAGCTTCTTTTTCTTTGCTTTTTGCGCGATTTCATCCATTTTCGATACTGCTCTGCTCACAATGCACTTGCAATGTTTCTGCGCAATCTGAAGGCAATATTTTAACTTTTCTGGCCAAAGGATCTCTATCGCAGACATATTACGCAGAGAAGAACACGGAAATCGACTCAGAATTTGATATAGGTATACCTCACAGCGTTTCCGAGGCTTCCTTCTGGATGCTGCAAGTGGTGGTGCGTGCAATAAATTGATATAAAATATACTTACTGTTGCTTTTTCCAAAAATCGTTGTCAAAAAGAAAAATTAGTCGTTTACTTTTTTATAATTAATACTATTTTTTTGTTTTATTTATAAGAATAATTGCATCTGCTTATGTACGTAATGTAGTGATTTTGTTTTATTTTCTTTTTCTTTTAAGCTGTACTTTACTGTGTGTGTTTCTAGTTGTAGTGTTAAGTGACTTAATGAGATATTAAACAACTAATTGTTTGTTCGTTTGTTTGTTCATATTTTTTTTGTCATTCATTATTAGCGTATGAGCATTAGTGATTCAGTACTTGTTTTATGAACGAATGTCAATGATTGAATACTACTTATGCGTGTATGTGTGTTCATATATGTGTACACAATATCATATTATCAGATATATATCATAAATAATATCGTATGATCAGACATATATAACAGATACATATATATAAATATATATGTATATCCGTATGTATGTATGTATGTATGTATATATGTATGTATATATGTATATATGTATATGTATAATACATATGAATGGATGCATAAAAAATTTTTTTTTTTTGATAATATGGTTTATCTTAGGTTTCCTTTTTTTTATTTTTTTTTAAATAATTTTAAATATGAGAGCGAATGCGTAATGAATAAGGGACAAGGAGCAATTATGATTATGATACGAGACGACGAGAATAACACAATTGTAAATATGAAAGCATGTAATCGTTAAATATATGCGTGTATAGGAGAATACATGGATTTGGTTTATATAAACGTGGGGTTATATGTGGGTAGTAATTAATTGTTCTCAAGTTAGATAATGTTTTGTTTTGTTGGTTTTCTTTTATTTTTTTACTTCTTTTTCTATATTTAATTGTTAGTGTAAATATAGGTGTATATGTACGTAGCAATGAGTAAATGAGTTTCGAGTTCTTCTTTCAAATGAATGCAATATTTTTATTCTACATATTTTGTGAAGAAGTGATTAAGAGACGATTTTTCGATTTTTCGCTTATACTTTGTTTTGTTTCGTAAAATATGACTTCGCTTATTTCGCAAGCTGATATCGTTGTTAGTCGACTGGATAGCCTTTACCTGTGGGGTGGGCACTCACTATAGCTACAATCAAAGTAAGCTCTCCCCCATTGAGGTCTGAATCAGCGTACGTTGATCTTGTTGTCACGATTCTTACCTATTCGGCTACTCATGCCGATGTATGTAATATCCTGATGGATTTGAATTAGATCTAAGTTAGTCTGTCCATCTGTGCATCTGTGTATAATTATATTTAATCTATAGGTCGCCATTTTTATGCTATTTTAATGAAATTTGATACACTGACATATTTTGGCCTGGATCGGATCATCTTTTCGATCGTTCTTCATGTAACGACTTGTCGAATATGAAAAAATCTTTTAAAACTTTAACTCGGATGCGACCCGTGCCGTATCCTTACGTTGCTAAGGAAACTGAATATTTTGATGATAAAATGAACTAATCTTCAATATCATGGTGGTTTCAATTTCGTGGTGAAAATTATTTCATAATAGTAATTTGATAGAAAAACCGAAGCTTATTGATTTTGGACCAAGAAGGTCTATTTTTTCGATACCATCGCATCATAAAGATTCTCATGAAATGTAATGTAAGACGTTGTATGCCAAAAAGCAAAATTTTTATGACGGAAACAGATAAAAAATAATAAAATCGTTAACAAGTAAACTAAGTTTGGTAAAAATTTGGACTACGTCAGTGTAATGTTTCCGGCATTCTTCAATATGGGATCTTCTATGAAAATAATAATTTATATAATTTTTGGATGTATTATTATGAAGAAACGAGTGAATACCGGTACTAGATGAAATGGTTCATGGATCGCGGATCGATTCCGATATTAGAAATCCATAAATTACAAATAACGACACAGTTCGCATTGATTGATTGATATTCCTCCCTTGCGCTTTTTGTTTATGAAGAAGAACGTGAACAGAGCAGCTATACCCGACCTGAATGGATTTTTCCCAGACTTCATACTAGTTTCATGTATTTCGGAGTATCGTTGGTATATTTATTTACATAATTTCTTAACTGATGAACTCACGGATAACTGTAGAAATTGCATTTTCGTTTTCTTGAAAATTGTACCATAACTACTGGCACTCGGCAACGTAGTTGACTTTGGATTGCGATAAAAGTTTCTAAAAAGTGAGAAGAGGGAAACAGTTTTTTCTTTTTTAGTTATGCTAATTCTGTAGATGGACCTATGGATCATTTTAACTGATTATTGAATTTAGTCGAACGAAAATGATGAAAGTGAATAAAAAGGTAGAAGAAACTTCAGAGTCGTGGTCTTAAAGTGTAATCTTTTGTTGCCTTTGTATTAAAAAAAATGCTCTAACGTTCGAAATTGACCATTATTCGTGACCGCAGCGGGGGCTCCGTTTTCATCAGATTCAGCTCCCAGGTCTCGCGAAGTACATTCCGATTGTTCTGCTAAGTTGTCACAATTTTTCAACGCACAAACGGACAATTATGTCTTTCTTTTCGAAAGAATTTCAATTTAATTCCGTTTCTATACATCACCGACGACGAGGATAATAGGATCGAACGAGATCAATTTTCGTATAAGCGATTTAAAATGAATTAAGAGATTTTTATATAATTTCTTTGAACGAAAAAGACTGACACTAATGATGGATCTTGTCGAGTGTATACATGCATGCATGCATGCATGCATGCATGTATGTATGTATGTATGTATGTATGTATGAAGAAAAGAAATAAATATTACTTCATTATATTTGTGTTTTTTGTTTTTTTTTTCTTAATTCAAAAACGGTTTTTTTCCATTTCGATGATGGAAACATTCAGGCTACTGAACTTATCATCATTTCGTTAGTTTCGTTTGCACACTTTGTCCATTAACACGATGAGCGTTAATTGAAATCTAAATATTGCATGATTTATGAAAAATATTTATATATGTACTTAATTTATTGTAAATGTTTGCTTGTCGGTTTGTGTGATTTTTCTTATTCTTTTCCTTCATTCATATTCGTTTTTTTCTTTGTTTCTTTCTTTTTTAAATAAGGAAAATTGTTTTCTTTTTTTTTTGTTTGTTTGTTTCTTTTTTTTAAGAATTAATTTGTTTGTCGTTACTGTTGTACTAGTATTGCGTGTAAGTTGTGATGATTGCAAAAATATGTTCTTAGTTTTCTATGTGTGTCGATGAATTTGTTTGTTTGTTTGTTTGTTTGTTTGTTTGTTTGTTTGTGTGTGTGTGTGTGTGTGTGTGTGTGTGTGTGTGTGTGTGTGTGTGTGTGTACACCTTCACTTCGAATCAACTAACTGGTTGTATGAAGATTATTTGTCCGCCTAAATATGAAGAAAGATTGCTTTTTGGTTGCTTTCGTTTATTGATTTGTTTAGTTTTTTTTTCATTTTTTCGTTTTTTTCCCTATATAAATTATTGAGTTTTTTTAATTTAAAATTATAAATTAAAAAATTTTTTTTGACTTAGTTCTTTGGCTGATTGAATGCCTACGAAGTACGAGACGACGTTAAATATACTTAACTCAAAACTAGATTAGTGTATTTTATGTGTGTGCATGTATGTGCATGTATGTATGTATGTATGTATGTATGTATGTATGTATGTATGTATGTATGTATGTACGTACGTACGTACGTACGTACGTATGTGTGTGTTTATTTTAAATGGAAAATATATATTTATGTATATGTATTGTATATAATTAACAATTAAATAAGTTCTGCTTTTTTCATAATTTTCAAGACTTTTATTTTTAGAATTAAAAACTGTTTTTCGTGGGAGGGATGGTGGGGAGGGGAGGGGAGAGGAGGAAGGAGTTTTCTGTGGTTTTTCTCCGTTTGCTTCGGTTGCTTTTTTCTATTAACTAAAGAAACGACCGAGATCGCTTTCGAATATAATCATTTTACATTTAGACGCTATTCTTCGATACGAATTCACGCAGAATATCACAAGCCATCTCGATGTTGTTGCGTGATATGCCCAGAGCAGTGATGGCGTTCTCTTTTGAGTAACCTTCGCTCATTAGACGCGCTATATACTCGAGGTTAATGTTTTCGTAGGGGACTGTTGTGCAGTCTTTTTGATTGATCGTCACATTTTCATAAAGTAAGGGCTGTTGAGGTTTTTGCATTGTAGCCATCGCAGTTGCTGTTGCACTATTATCGGTGCTCGTTTTAAGCTCGTTGCGTAATATTGAAGTGAAAGAGGAAGATGATAAAGCATTATTAGTATTGGTGGTAGTGGTTGCATTACACAATTGCGTATAGTGCGCTACAGTAGATGTTCTAGCCTCTAAGGGTCTTGTGTCTATAACACCAATAATAGTTTCGGCTGGACCAACTATATCGTCATCTAGTAGGGAACGCGTAACACTACCACCTGAGTTATTACTGTTACTGCTACCGACACTAGTGCAATTGGTCGATATTAAAGTGGTCGATACCGAAATTTGATTGCTTATGCGTTGCATACGCAACTCTTCTACCAAATTATCCATATGCGCGGTATCGTTGCTATTATGAGGCGGCACGGGGGGTGCAGCGACCTTGGGTAATACATTTGTCGCTTCGGCTAACGTTACAGAAATATTATCGACACTTTTGCTAGTTTGCGGTACGCTGTTCTTTTGTACGGCTTCATTAATTAATCCATTTGAGCTATTGATGACTGTTGTCACCGTGGCCATGCTAGAAGTTGTATTCTCAGCACTGGGAGAAGATTTCCTAGGCGGTAACGGAGGTGCTCCTACACCACCATTTGCTTCTTTTTTCTGCCCATCTTTTATAGTAGTAACAAGGGTCTGCGATTCTTGAAGATTTTGTAGTATAGCATAAGAAGAATTCGAATTATCATTAGTTTCCGATTTAGAAGATATTTTCTGGCCATAACCTAAAATTAAGGCATTTGAGCCCATTAAAGGGGCGCTCATACGGTTTGTAGATTTCTGAGAGGCTGTGCTTTGTATATTATTTGCCCCACACGCCGCCATTCCATTACTGTTCACAGTGTTTAAAGGTGGAGCCGAAGGCATTTGGTTTAAAACGCCAATACCGCCAACGCCGCTTCCACCGACGCCGCCACCGCCACCCCCACCGCCAGTACCAGTACCACTCATTACACTGGATGCCGGTATATAATTAGCTGTATTATTGGCCAAGGATAATGTGGGCACGTGGCCAGCGTAGAGATCATTTTGTACTGCCATTAAACTGGGCGTAGTACTGCGCCTAGCAAATCTTGGTGATGTATGAGGACTATGCTTGTCCGAGGAATGCGTCGATGAGGTCATGTTGTTGCTGAGTGCATGCAATGACGAAGTGGCTATATTAAACTCTCCAACATCCTAAGATTAAAACGAGCAAGCAAGGAGTAAAACAAGTGAGACAAGAAGCTTCCCACAAGTTTATTGTTTTTATAAAATTTTTCCCTAAACATAATAAAATGACCAGCCAATACGTTATTAATGTCTGAACGGTTGCCTTGATCGCTCTATGCTCAATCAAAGTAGTTTAGGATCCTCTGGATCGAATATGACTTCTCCAAACAAATAGCTTACATAGAAACTGATTTTTATAGTTCCGACGTTTTCATTTAATGATCACATGATCGGCGAAGTTAAGAAAAATTCGTATTTGTTTTCTATTAATTAAGAATAATTAACTGGGTGCTGTTCGTTCTTTTATATTTTAAAAATAGTTTCGAAATATAACAGAGTTGACGCTTTGGCAGATCGACGGCTTATTAAGATTAAACTATTAGGTGTGCAAAGAAATGATATCCGTTGAAATTGGTAACTTCATACAACGTACGTGATGAGTTAATTTTCTGCGAAAGTTTAAATATAGAGAACTTGGACGTTGAAGCTTGCACGGTATAAGTATAAACTGTCGTTCAGCGTCTATCAAATGCGTCGCACGCAACGACGTTTTTACACTGGACAAAAACTGCAATCCAAGCCGCGGTTTGGTGTAGGGTGAATATACGATAAACTGTGAAACAGTCAGAAAGTTGTTTGCGAGAAATTTTAGTCTTGAGAACGATGAACGCTCTCGGAAGTTCTTTCGGTCGATTTGGAAAGGGATCATCAAATGCGAACTTCTAAATCGTGATGAAGTGGTTGCATCTAAACGATATCAAGACCAACTAGTCAAACTAAATACCGCGTTTGTGGAAAAAAAGGACCACTTTACGAGCAAAGGAACTCGAAAAGTGATTTTGCTTCACGATATATTTCCGTCCATCAGCAGCAAATGCAGTCTAGAAAGTGATCTTCAACTTGGTCGGGGCACATTTTCCGATTACGGCATATTCCTCAGACATATCTGTTTCTGATTACCAGTGGTTCAGATCGTTACGAAGTCATAGTTAGCCGGTGTGTAGCTTTGCAAAGATGAAGATATGCGAATACGCGTCAATGAATCGTATCGATTACACTTCGGAACCGCGAGGGCTTTCGCGAGTTGCTCGATAAGAGGTAACAGCAGAGGTATTAAGCTTTGTAGTAAAAATAATTTAATGAACATTGAAAAGCGGACAGAATATGTGTGCACACCTAATAATTTTAAACACGGGAGAGACTTTAACGCACTCTTAACTTCCTCATTGTCTCGTAATAAGATAAGAAGAAGAATTGCTCGTCACTGGCTGCGGCCTTTGATTTTTGAAAGATTGAAACTGTGCTCAACGTTTTCCTTTTATTACTGTTACTGTACTTTGGCCAGGAATGCGGAATCGTTGCTACTCACTGGTCAGACATTAACCGATTTAAGACTTATTTGATTTTGAACAACTATTGTTGCTTCTTACACAGAATCAATTTTACTCGATGATAGAAAAAAGGTGAAAAATTGAGAACAAAATTAAAGAACATTAAACAAACAATATTAATAATATTAACAACAACAACAAAAACGAAAAACGTGCTATCAAATATTTATCTAAGATGATGCGAACTTCAAAACAATTATCAATTATTATAAAAGAAAGAAAATGAAAATATCAACAAACACAACACAATCCATCACATTATTAACATTTCTCTAACATGCACACGCACGCAAACATATAATTTAGAACTGAAAAGAAAGGATGGACAATGAATGTTTTGCTCGATGAACAACAACCGTTGAGTCTGATGAAATATTTACCGATTTATAGCTGAACGCAAAAGCAATTGATTTTCATACATTCTCTTGCCGGGCATATCCTTAAATATTGTATATAGAAAAAAAAAAAAAAAAAAAACCGAAACGTCTTAGTTGAAAGACTTCCTCCAGGCTTGAGAAGTTTGAGATGTCAAAAATTTGCCATCCGGTCTGTGAAAAATGGTAGTAACATAGCACTAAGAACACTGTACTTTCGAATCTATCTGATAAGAAAGAAGTATTAAGAAAAAATAAATAATTAATTATGGGAGGCGGTCGAAAAAGTGATCCGATTTTCGATAGTTTTCGTCTTTGGGCCAAAACATGTCGGTGCAAGAAAACCGTAGGTAGATGTAGACAAGAATACAATGTGGACAGATGGGCAAACAAGTTGAGATCTATTTAGAAGGTAGTTCGGTATCGGTCGATATAATAAAATCCGGATAAAAAGAAAAGCTTATTCTTGACAATTCTCTATTTCTTCAATGCAAAGAAAAGAAGTAATAAAATATTAATAATCAAGAAGATCATTAACCTTTCCTATTTCTATTAGATTGTTCGGAAACTTATTTCGCTCGGTTTCCAATTGTCGCTTAACACTGCTATTTATATAACGACATTGCAATCCGTCCGATCCAGGCCAAAATACGTCAGTGCACCGAATTTCATCAAAACATCTCAAAAATTTCAGGAAAAACACGAGGCAGATGGACGATCGAACTCTCCAGCGTGTAAGATACACCCTGCCCTCTGCCTATGATTTCCTTCGGCCCACAATTTTACGTGGGAGACTACGTCCACGCGAAGTTAATGTACCCTCCATGGGGGCTGAGTAGTAAGATATAAAAAAATAACCAAACTGGGGAGGTAGAGAGAGAGAGAGAGAGAGAGAGAGAGAGAGAAAGAGAGCGCATTACTCCTTATAGCCAAAAGAGAAGCACGGGCAAGACACCAACCAAAAGCTACAACTTCCAAGATACAACCAAAGGAGGCACAAAACATTTATAAAGCAACAAAACCACTTGATTTTCCAGACAATGGATAATCCATTCACCTTCACTATATTTTTCACATATATTCAAATATATTAGCATAACAAACGTGTCAAAGAACACCACCCTGTATATTTAGCCATGTCGGCAAACATTCATGCACTCATCTGCTCCACGATCGAATGCTTGCAGTTAAAAAAAATAATTGAATTACGACAGTGCTAAAATAGGATCGACACAATTGCCCTATCAAAAGTTGTTTCACAACAAAGCTTAAGGAAACTCTTTGATTTATGATTACGTTGGCTTGCTCAAAGAAATTCTCTATGTACTTAGAAACTCCGGGGGATCCGGCAAGTTGAGATGTACAGATATGCAAAATTGTTTGCTTCGTGTACAAGAATGAGGTGGAAATACTTATAACAATATCTTACACGTTATGTACCTTTAAATAAGGTCGATATGGATTCGTGAGTCTTTTTCTCTATGTTGAAATTAAGCGAAATTCAACCGATACACTGATCATCTATTCAAATGAAAAACCAAAAGCAACGAGAATTTCCAAGCTGCGAGTACTTTGTATTTTGAATTCGATTCCTTTTCGTGTGAGTTCATAGGTTGCTGTCAGAAGTAGTCACATGATTGATAGCTTGATGGCAGTCACGACACATAGTTTGTGTTGCGCAAACGAATGGATAAGGTGGACTTTAATGCAACATTGCTTCCAGAAAGACCGGCAAAGCGTTCAAGAGGAAACATGATGAGCGACTTGCGCAGCTCGTTCATCGTTGATGAAATTGTGGGAACATATTTAAGAAATTATGCCTCGCACACGACAACATAAATAACCTCACACGACAAAAAATTACCATTGGAGAGGCCGTTAAGCCAGTATGAGGAATATAGCGATCATGTAGAGCGATTTTTTCTAACATTTTAAATACAAAATAAGTGGCTGGTTATGGCTTTTCCGTATTTCTCAAGCGCGAAGCGATGCGTGTTTAGCAAGATGTAATAAAAGGCGTACAAATAAATCCACACTTGCCATGAAGCTTAATAAGCGAAATATGTAGACCATTAGTTGTGATGTTTTGCCATTTAGCGGGCGGCTTATGGATGCCTTCGTACGGGTTCAAAGGCCAAATAGCCATCATATTCTTTTTCACATACTTTCAACTTCTGCGAACCGCTGATCTGCTTAATTCGCCTGCATCGATCTGAGTAAGTGGTAATCGGAAGGAATCGGGTTTGGAGTTGGTACTGCGGGATGCGTTAATACTAATATACGTTAATAGCTAAGCTTCGGGAAAATTGGATGCGTGAGATACCTTTTATGAAGAAACCAAAATTCAACGCAACGAGTTTATATATGTATATGAAATACGAAATCGCTATCCAAACTTTCTTTCACTATCGTTGCTCAATTTCGAACTCCATTTCATCAATAGACGTCAATATTAAACAGTCTCCAAGTGAGCACACGTCGAGGGGTTTTGAACAACTATTGTATACTAGGGAGAAAGGAAGACCACTGAAAATTATTTCTCTGTTAAGTTAATAGATGCTTTGAACCTTCTAGAGTATGTGGTAAAAACATTCATTGTCCAAAAGAAATTTTTTTCTTGAAATTTTAGGTTCAATTCAAATAAGGCGTCGCGCCGAAAAGGTGCAGTCTAACGTCTTATTTGACCATTTCCTACCTCTTCAATACACTTACTACCTTCTACTACTACGATACCTTCACAAAGTATTTCCGTTCATTTAAAGGCGTTTCCAAACGAAAATACATTACTGAAGCTGCATTGAATTGATTATTGAGTAGACATGAGGCTGAGAGCAACTCATAAGCTATCAATGCTTATTAAAAATTTAGGATAAAGCTATTGGTATCGATAATGAATCCAGCGATAGCATTATATATTTTCTTGTGCCTTTGCCCTGTCACTTCGCTACAAGTAAAGCGCAACACGTGCGATTCTGTCTTTGACAGAAGTAGCATGCGATGAGTCAAGGAAAGATAATTAGGATGTTTTTGTGATAGCAGGATTAACGGCATCAAATAATAAAGCAACATGTGTATTTTTCTCGAACTGCGATTTTTCAAAATGTCGCCCCGATCCTTCCCCCATCACCTGCAATTCCCATTTCTTTTCTTTCATAGTACCTTTAAAATAACATATTCGAGAGCACAACGTAGGGGAACGCTAGTCACTAGTTATCCCAAAAAATCGATATTTTGAATATCTTTTACATGATTCTCTAGCTATATAGAAATGTAAATTAAATAATTTTTTTTTTACCCATCACCGAAGGATGAAGGGTATAAACTAACTACCCACCCACTAACTATATATATTCTTGACCAGTATCCTATTCTAAATCGATTTGTGCATGTCCGTCTGTCCGTTTATGTAATGCCTGTTGTAATCAAAATGAAGCTAGCGACTTCAAATTTGGCAGAAACATTGAAAGTTGTTGCACGCAGGTTGGAATTGAAAATGGGCCAAATCACCTCATTTTTTGAAAAGAAACAAAAACTTGGTTGCTTGTTCCTTACTTATAAACTACAGCAGATAAATGCACAAAGAATTTGAGTGCATATTCTATGGGCGATGTTGTAGTATTTGTGCACAAAAATGGACAAAATTGACCAAACCTGCCCAATATTATAGTGTTTCGAAATTTAATTATTTTTTCAATAACTTAATAACGCGCAAGCTCCAAAAACCTTATAATGCATATGAATTCTTGGCCAGTTTCAAATCTTGAATGCATGTAGACATGTCTCCCTGTCCATCTGTGTGTTTGCGACAAATTTATTATTTGTGGTAAACATTTCTCCCGTTAACGAACATGAAGATATCGCGCACAAATTTTTCAAAGAATTTGGAATTGACCTAAACTTTTCGAAGCACACACCTACAACGCCCACATGCCTCTAGGACAAAACTTTTATTTTGAAAATATAAAAAATCAACTGCACCCACTACATATCATAGACATGAAAATTTTGTTCTTTTGCTTCTTTTGTCTTTTTTTGGGGTAAACGATGATGGGTCTAATAGATTCATTTGGTCCAGAGCGAACTTAATTTTCTCGCTTGCTTACACTCAAGTTTGCAAAAACAAAAACTCAGTGTTGGCATTTTTTATTATTTTTCAAAAATAATTTTTTTCTCATTTTTTTATATTTAAGTAGACGCAACTCTACTTGTACATGCTCGATTTTTACCCGGTTTACACTTTTTACACGAAGTTTTTGTTCTAGCACGAATCAAAAAATTTTTTTTATTAAATTCTAATTTTCGCAAAGTTTATGTATACAGCAACAGAATATCATTGCAGGAAAACCGTGATCAGAAGGCGGTCGGGTTATGCCCACACATGGGTCTACTACGGAGAATACCTGAATTTTATGAGTATTCTTTACTTGAATCAAGCCCGACAGTTAGACAATGCTAGACATATACGACATATTTACTGAAGGTAGCATTTTTGCTCCAATAAACGTGGACGCTTCTTATCAAGTAGCGACGAATAGTTGCGAAATTTGAATTTTAATCCTTCTTTCAATTGAAATATTTATATGGTGTACCTACGGGCTGAATTTCCAATGTATAGTTGTATTAATTTTTTTTTGTAATAGAAATGAATTCTCTTTTTTTCATAAATATGAAATATTTTATTTTTTTTTGCACGGTTTTTTACGGAAAATGTTTGGAGTAGTGTGGAACATATCCCCAAATTGACCACATATTGTATGCATATTATTACACGATTTTCTAAGGAACGTATGTGCCGTGTAAAAAGAGAATTGCGTGCATATGCTTAAGAATCTCCGTAAATTATATTATTATTCTTTTAACTTTCGTTAAATCTCAGAAAAGTTTCTAAAGGAAAAACTTTTTTTTTTTAAATCTATTATAGCGGTGTCCCCACGTTTTTGGACAAAATCGAAAATTCCTTTTACCTTTCTTTCCTTTTTTTTAAACCATCAATCAATAATAACTTGATTAGTTCGCGTAACAATTGAGAATAGAAAAACAAAAACATTATATTCGATCGTGACCGAATCTTTTATACCCATCACCGTTACCCTAAAGACTAAAAAAAAGAAAAAGTACTAAATTTTCATGCGCTATAAAATTGGGTGGGCGCGGCTGTTTTCTTCTTCAATTTTCAGAATAAAAGTGGATATTTATATGGTGTATGTTTTATGCATTATGAGTAACAAGCAAAAAATACGGAAAGCAAAAGTGTTCACAGTTTTTGTTACATAAACGTGTGGGTATGTTGTGGATGTGTTCTTTGAAAAGATTAGCGCCTAGAGTTTGTACGCTATATCTTCATTTTTGCGAATGGAGGAGTGTATTTATCATATTTATAACACGGTTGCGCAGACGGGCAGATGGACAAGCGAATAGACAAACCTTCTTGGACGCATTCCGACTTTGAAACTGGCGGTAACCAGCTTGATAAATTGAATACATGTCAAAAAAAAGAAGCGAACCAGTATTAGCGAACAGAAAAGGAATTCTGTTCCATCAATGTAATGCACAAAAACACACTATGATTGTCGCACAACAAAAGTTGAATGACCTTGGATAGGAAGTTCTCATTTGCCCACCATATTCACCTGGTACGGCTCCATCGGATCACCTTCTTGCTGAACATTGTAGGTACAAGGATCTAAATTTCTACGCAAGGGAGACCAGCAAGCTACCGGAAAGGTGGCAACGAGCGGTTGCAAATCATGGAAATTACACTACAAAACTCTCCCGTCAAAGTAATGTGTAGGAAGTACTAACTCAACTAATCAGATGCGGTAATCTCTGCAATGTATATATTTTTATATTGCATACACATAAAGTTTTAAAATTGCGTAGGCTAACTTTTCGGAGGTCGTCGTTACGTTTATTGACGATGCGTTGAGATCCACTCGGTTTAATAGTTCTATTGCGAAAGATTCCTCACAGCTCTTTGATTGTCAAACGATTTAGTCGGATCTGTCCGTTGTAGAACGCTAACAATCATAAATCGGTAATTGGATCTTAAAATTGATGTGATCCGCCGAGAGGAAAAAAAAACAACTAACATGCAATCTATTGCTGATACTATTTTAAAAATGTAATAGTGTGATCGCAGGGCAACATGGGCCCGTTTCTTGTTATCAAGTGAATTCAATATCGAATTTGCATTTGGGGCTTGATGGTTCCCAGTAACGAGTATCGAGCTGGGGGCACACGATAGCGTGTGAACGTTTGCACATTTTACTCTATCGTGCTTCATGTTCAAAAGCAAAATAAAGTAAAATGTCGCGAATATCTAATAAAACTAATTGATGTGGAAGGATTACATAATCTGAAGAAGTCCGAGAGATATGCGGAAATAATAAAATCCAATAATTACTTTTCGATGCTTTTATCTGTTGATGGCATAAAAGGGAATAAGTGTATATGAAATTAACGAAAGAATATGTGCGAACGATGAAAGGTGGATATATAGGATTACAGAATCACTAGAAACTATTTAAAAAAGCATTCTGCAACCATGATATTGAAAGCCTGTTTGAGTATAGAGTATGTATAGAGAGGCAATTATAAATACCAAGCTAGAGATTAAGAACAAAAAAAAAGTTTAAAACAAAAATAGGCAATTTAAATAAATAGCGATATATTTAATTTAATTTAATTTATTAAACTTTGCTTCATATATTCTTCTTTAATAGATTTTAATTTTCTAAAATTTTTTATATTAGGTGATTGCAAAAATTTTGATCAGTGAATGGGAAATACCAGTATACACAGCGGCCGAATTAGATGGTTTCGACCTTACTCTGCATTAAGTAACAGTTTTCCACTTAATATTATTGATTTATTCAGCGTACGCCGCAACTAATCATGGACCGCCCAAAAATCTTCTTCTTCAAAATCCATTACTTTTGTTGTTCATTTGAAGAAATCTGCTGCCGAAGGCTACCAAGCATATTCAGAGGCTTATGGTGCTCATCACATCCCAAATGTAAGCTTAGGTATCGACGGTGGAAAAGTGGAGACACGAATTGACTGAAAATGCCATTTTTTGGCCACTTTTTGTAAGATATGTCGGGGATATAGCTTGATTGGTCTGGAAGGTCTGCCACATCCAGCGTACTCACTAGACATGGCACCTCCTCACTACCACTTGTTTAGATTGGTGCAGCATGGCTTGGCTGGTACGCGGGTTTGCAAAGTTGAAGAAGTGCGAAAATGGGTCGGTGACTGGATCGCTGGCAAAGCAGTATAAGTTCTGTCGTCACGATAACGCCATGTTGCCAAAGATGTTGTAAAACGATGAAAACTATTTTGATTAATAAATATTGTACCAATTTGCGCAATAAATGCCTTCTTGAAGTGAAAGAGTGATCAAAATTTTTGCAAACACTTAATGTTCATTTATTTACTTTTCTTCCTTTTCCTTGCATTATTTTGTTAGACATACACGGACAATAACATAAATATTCTGTTGTAAATACGAACGAACGAGAAGCTCAACGCGGTCAATCGTACCGCTCGATAACGAGAGCCGTAAATCAATCCCAGGAAATAATTGAGAGAAGAATAACTAAAGCTCGCATCAAATCTATTTAAAAGCCTTTGGATTCGAAATCGGAGTAGAATTGTGTGGAAAGTGAAGAAATGGACGATTTTAGCTTTCTAAATGGCACTAAGGAGAAGACACAATTTAGACGTATTAATTGAAAAATAGTCCCGACTATGCGCAATTTTAATGTTTCTTATAAAGAGTGTTGTGTTTTTTGATTACAAAAACCGAATTGTACAACATATATAGAGGGTCTGATGAGGCAAGTTGGCGATTTATAATACTGTATTGTGCGTAATTAAGTGGTGTTCGAGGAGAAAGCTTTATGCCAATTGAATTTTATATTTCTTTCCCGAGAATGGTCGGTACTTCGAGACATCCAATAAGCTTTCGTCTTTTTTCGCAGGATGAAGCAAATCGCTAGTAAGTGGTTTTGCTAAAGCAATGAATCTCGGATTTAAGCCGTCTTTGTGACGGCCGCGAACACAACTCAAACTAAACGTAGCAAAATATTTTCAAGTAATTATAAGGATCAGTTCAAATCATTATTCGGATCTTTTTCTGCTTTCTTACAAATGCTGACTTAGGTTGTGAATTAATAAAGATTCGATCTAAGCTCTCTTTAGTTTTACGATTTTCTCTTACTATTGGTTTATTAAAAATTACAACTTATATATATATATATATATATATATACATATACACATATATATATATAAAATACAGTCTTTTAAATGTGTCCTCGAGACATAAATCAATTGAACTAAGTAAATGAAAAGATTTTTCGAATATCGAAATATTTGACATTTTTGTCTTATTAGGATTGAATCTTTTTAGCCATATGTATCGCCGTACGATGTGTTATGACATTTATACAAATTTATTTACTTTTGACGTTTATGTATATGTATGTTAAGCCATGCATTAAACTCATACACTTTTACATATAAAGTAATGTATGAAAAAAAAAAGAAAAATATTTCTAAGTCTACGTAAATATTGTATTAAATAAATGTATTAAATATGCGTTAATATTTTATACTAAATAAATGTACTAAATTCCTAAAATTTAATATCTTTGGGAAAATGCAGATAAACAATATTTTTTTTAAAACCGTCAAGTAAACGGTTTGTTATAAAATTATTAATATTGTTCTTCGTAATCATATTTTTCTTCTCTCTTCCTCCTTTACGTGTATCGAAAGGGCATAAAAATTAAATCGTTGAGGCAACCAATTTTAAAGAAAATGAACAATTTACTTGAGCGTCGCTTTTTTTTCTTTTTTCTATTTTATAATTAATGGTGACTTTGTTTAAATCCCATGAATGCCTCAAGGAGTTAAGCAGCATTCGTTAGAATAGTTTTTTTAATTAAACTCGTGAAAGAATTCTGCTCACTTATCATTGAAGTGAATGTAATGGCCATGTGAGTTGAAATACGAGTTGAAAAAAATTTTTTTTCCTCTTTTTTTAAATATATACAACAAAATTTTTCAACGCTGCTTCCTCAAAAGAAACTGTTGCTCAAATTTTTCTGTTTATATAACAGTTTCTAGTTTTAATTATGAATAATATTATTATTGTTATTTTTTTTGTTTTTTTATGGAAAAATTCGTGTGATTGAAGATTAATTTTGATTGCTTGTTATGTTTAATGTTTTACATAACCGTTAAAGTAATATATGCGTTATTGTTTATATATATATAAATATATGTAAGTACGCGTACATACATATTGTAGCTATTCATATTCATAATAGTTAACTAAAAACAAAACGTTTACATCAAATTATCATCTAAACAAAAACAACATTGAAAGAAAAGTGAAAAAAGATATTAAAAGAAAGGGAAAATCGAGTAGAAATGGTGATGGTGCGAAAAAGTTATACACAATTACAATATTCTAAGAAGAAGAAGAAGAACTAGACAAATAGAGAGGAAATAGTAAAATGAAAGAAAAGTTTAAAATATATTTAAATATATGTATATAAATATTTGTTTTCTTTTATCGTAATTATATAGGGTTTGATTTTGTTTTTTTTTTGTTTGTTTTTTCACAACTATTAAATAATAAGACAAAAATTGTATTTAACATAAATTTGTAGATAGATAGTAATGCTATTTACAAGAAAAAAATAGCCTTTTTAAAACATTGGACAAAATTAGGCGTTAAACGACCTTTTTAAACAGAGCTAAATAATTTATAAATTAACTAAAAAACAAATAATCTTTTCTTTTTTTTTTAATTCAAGCTAATCATGCCAAAAACATGCCAACTCTTTCAGTGTTTTTCTGCTTTTGTTTTTATAAAGGTATATATCTAATATAAATGCAAACTTTTCTTGCTTTGCGTAATGATTAGGTAGGCATAGGTAACTTGTTTGCTAGGAAATGAACTTGACATGAAGATCGTTAACGCTTTTGATTTTAATCGGTTTATAAATCAATGATAAATGTTTAGAATACTTTCATAAAGAGAATCAACTTAACTATACCTCAGTATCGTCGTCATCGTTATTCTGAGGACGGCCATTTGTTGTAATCCGGTTGTGTTGCTTACGTGGATCGAACGCATCCACTACAATTTGTTCTGTTCCCTTGATTTCTGCCCGACAAAAGGGACAACCCTTAAAAGTTGTATATTTCGAATTGAAGTTAAAACAAACGTTTGTATATATTTAGCAAAAATAATTGTAGTACCTGACCCTCGGAATCCACTTGCCATGAGGTAAGACAGGGCGTACATAAGAGATGGCCGCACGGTTCAATACGTATATCCTTATCATTTTCGGCACATATTTTACAAAGTTGAAAAGTACTTCCTGCAAATAGAATTTGAAAACAAATTTTTTTTTTTCGATCAAAGCGTTTAGGAGGTAACAATCGTTTACCCATTTCACAGTATAACTCGTATTGCTCTTGTGTTACGGTTATATGATCCTCAGTAGGACTTTGTACAGCAGAAGATAAATCGGGATTGTAGGCTTGACCGTCGGGATACAAGTAAAAACCCTCTCTAAAACAAAACAACGCACAGACACACCATTCACTACAATTCCAAATAAACGGTAGAAAGTTTTCTCAAATTATAATCTCACCTATGACCGTCTAGCAAAGCTTGACATAGCGACTTATTTTGTGGTATGGTTTGTAAAATTTCACCGTCCGCTGTAACATAACCAATGGCCCATTGCCCCAAACGTGTACACGACAATCTATTATGTATACGCATAAAGACACCAATGAAAGAAAAATTGATACATAGTAAATTTGATGCATACCTAAAAACGTAGCTTCCGGCCTTGTGTATATAACGTTGTAACCTAGCCTTGACTTCATCGTACGTTAGAAATGCCACATAACCGGGATGGGTGACGGCTAGTATTTGCCAATTTCTTAAGAGCGTCGCCCAAGGCTGAAATAGACGCGTGAACACGTCAAATTCAAAATTTGAAATGTAATCGTTACAAGTCAAATCAATGGTAGTCTTTAAAGCCATAGCTTCGAGGCCCGATGATATAGGATGAACTTTGTTCAATTCCTGACGAAATATCTTCCAAGGCACCAGAGTGCTAAATTAGCAAAAGTATTTTGAACAAATTTAATTCTATTAAAATAATAATTCATATCTATAATCGTTATTTATACCTATTGCCAAAATTTGATTTCCAGAAATCGGCTGCATCGGCTTTGGTAATTCGAAATTGATCGCCAGCAAATACTCCGTGCGGAAATATCGCTTTCAATTCGCTTAACATATGTGAAAATACCAAACTTAATTTAGTCAGATTTCGACGATAGTACGAATTTTCATCAAACATTTTCTCCTTTCCCTCTTTAAATAATTTAATCGCTTGCTTGCACTTTCTCATTAAATTATTAATAAACACATTGAAATGTTCATTTGCATGTAGAACATGCATTTGATCTTCATTCTTGGAATAAATGAGACGAAGCCTTTGATACGTATCCGGCAGAATGTCAAGAATGAAGGGTGGACTATTTTTTAAATTCATTTTCGGTTGCTGGCATAATTTCACAACTTTATCCATTAATTTCCATGTTTTCTCTAAAGTCTTTTTGTCGGTAGATAGCCTCTGTGGACCGCATGCTTCCGAAAATGCTCCGTGCAGTTTAGAAAAAATTGAACTAATATTTTTCGATTGTTGAATGCGACTTGTACGGCTAGTCGCCATCTTTTTACGTCGTCCGTCGTCGGTCTAAACTTTTGCTGCAAACGCAACCAATTTTCTTTGATTTTAAAATAATCTGATTTTCTTTGAAATTATTAAATATTTATTAATACAACTTATTATACAATTATATCCGCAATTAATTAAAATCTATTTTATTAATATTCTCGCTGAAGAAAAATAATTCTTGTCTGCTCTTCTTATTGCTAAGTTTCCTTACCACACGCACACGCACACACACACACACACATGCAACACACGCGCGCACACGCACACACAATATATACATACACACACATACGCACGCATACAATAAGCAATTCTCAATATTCAATGAAAGGCAGTGTTGCATTAAATATGCACGTAATGCATAGTTGCATTTCCCACATTCAATTAATATAAAATCTTGGTTGTATAAAATCTTGCTTGTATAGAATTTTGGTTGTATAAAATTCGGAGGAATAAAACATGAAAGAATAGATTTATAGGTAGTATTGTGAGCAAATACATTATGAGGATGTGGTAATTTTTGATAGAAAATAATTTTCCAATTCATAATTGAATGCATTTCGGGTTTAATAATTTGCGCAATTTTGATATAAAACCGTTCGCCAATAAGAACAAATGCACCGATCCAAATAGCAGACTTTATAACAACAAACAAATCAACAGAGGCTGTTAACGAAATTTATTATTTAAATCGCATCGGATATTTGTGGTACACTGAAATATATCTTGATGATAAAATTTTTGGTCCGGTCCGTAAAAGATGTGCATGCTTGTTATTAGGTAGCGATGAGTAGTTGGGAAAATTTTTATTCCTAATTTCAATACAAATTTTGATATATGTTGTACTTATGGCGTAAATTTTATTTTTGACTATTACTTTTTTTGCGCGGTTTTTTGAGAATACATTTCGAGCTTTTTCATCTTACCCGATTTTTGTAGGTTGTGGAACATGGCCAAATTCACTATACGCCGTCTGTATTTTTTGCACGATTTGCTAAGACACGTATCTATCGTGTAAAGAAAAAGGGTTGCGTGTATATGGAAGGTGTTATTGAAATAAGTACATGGATACAGATTTTCTAAAGGCTAAAAGCCGTTGGTTTGTTGCGGTGTTGATGATGTTTAATATGAACGGAAGAGATTAAACTAAGTCGTTAATATGTGTTTGACGGTATTTGCATTTAATCCACAAAATTTAAAATTTACGCTTTTTAATTACGCATAAATAGAAAAAAAAAGACATAAGTAGAACACTAAACACTTATTTACACTTGACATCCTAACATATTGTTAAGACAAGTTGGTATGGGCTAGAAAGTACCCAAAAGCAGTTAGCGTTCTAACTGAAAATATTTCAGAAATTTAATTAAAAAGAAGAAAACTCCCATACTTTGTCTTCAAAATATATATACATTTTCAATATGTTAGATAAAATTTTCCAAACTTATTAAAATTGTAAAACCTGATATAACAAATAACTTTCGGTTTTTTTTTCATTTAATATCCTCAAATGAGCAGCTAGAAGCAAAAAGAAAGGTGTAAAAATGCATTATTCCTTGCAAATCATAAAAATCTTTGAAAGTTGGTTGGTTGTTTTTTAATCCGCGCTATTATAAAACAGGAAAATCGTGTCTAAGGTTTTCTGAAACTGAAAACTCTTCTTTAGTAAGCGTTAGCAGTCCTTGTTCGTTCTTTTGTGTTGTTATCACGAACTTGCAAGTTAATAATAGTAAGGTCATAAAATTTTCCTTAACATTTCAAAAAAAGTATTATATTCGAAATATTAATATGAAGTTAGCTAGAGCCTGTGGTGAAAACCACGGTTTACAAAGCTTATCACATGTTCAACTTTTATCCCTAGGTCTGAAAAAAAATTGTGCCAGATTTTATCTCATCGTATAGGGGCCTGACACGATGAGGCGTCAGTTCGAGTCCCGCGTTGGCACAAAACTTTATGGGATTAGACAAATCATATGATGATTACGCATGTGTACTTACAACTAGAACAAAGAGGAAACAACGCACAAAAAGACGTTGAGGTAATTTATTTTAAATTTAGAAATTACTTATGTAACTTATGTGTATTTTGTATTAATATAAACCGCTTTTGTGTTATGCGATATAATATTTGAGTTTGTAGTCTGATTTATTTTTTAAGGAATGCAAAGCAAGCGATAAAAACAATTTATTTTTAAAATTAAATACATTTGTCAAATCAAAGCATTTAAGCCGCTCGTTCTTTTGCTTAATTTTACTTGCGTCAATGAAGTTCCCTTCCACGATTCCTCTTTTACACCCATTTTCCTTTATTCTCTATTGCTTTAATCTAGTTTATTAGTTTTCGTATCGTTGTCTTTCATATACTTGTTGTTGTTGCTTACATTCGTGTTGATCTCTTTAGGTATATTTCTTAAACCATATCTTTTTGTTTATATTTACCTTGAGGAGTATATTCATTTTGTCAAGTTTAATCTATCATTGGCTTATTTCGTTATTTCAATTTACTGTGATATAGAAAGCGTTGCCTTTCCTAGCCAATAGACATATATTACAAAAGCAAATTGCTAAATGTTATATACATTTAAACAAGATTATAGTTCAATTATAATACAAATTATGATGTATATATAAAATCAAAAAAAAAAAAAAAAACAAATCAGC
>CCAG010020328.1:2500-10452 GCA_001077435.1 Glossina morsitans morsitans | reverse complement strand
AAAAAAAAAAAAAAAAAAAAAAAAACAAATCAGCTCTGCAGCCACGTAAAGGGATCAATATAGTCATAGTCAGAACGCTTTCTCTTGAAAAAAGAACCGAATTTCAAGGTTTTTTTTTTTTTTTTTAATCTCAAGACTAAGAAATCAAATGAATCGGTCGGTTTGGCAGCGCTTCATAAGTTCATACAGAAACCTTAAGTATAGTAAACATTGTAAGGGGCAGCCATTTCGAGCAGTATATCGAGCTTAAAGTGAAGGTCATATATTTTAAAATGTAAAGAAAGGCTATGGGAGCACATGAAATGAACTGAAATGAATAGGAGTCGACGGGAAAACATTTCGAATGGAATAGTAAAAGGAATTTTAGATTATTCTTAACAGATGGATTGGAACAACTCTGCCTATTAAAATATGTAAAGGTTTGGTAAATGTAACCAATGTAACCAATTGTAGTACTATTTTGAGCCCGAGCTAGTAGTATGCGAAGTATTTCATAATCAATTTCAGGATATTCTTGCCTTACATCCAGGAAATCCGATTAGCTAATTGTCATGATGCCCGTTCTTTACCTGACCTCCAAAATAAACTACTTCTTCAACGATAAACTACAATGCGATATCCCCTATCTTTTGTATGACTGTGTTAGAATTGATTTTTATTCTGGAATTCAAACGAATCTCTGCTGCTCCCAATGGTGAAAACACGTGGTTAATTGAAGATTACTTAAATGTCGCTACATAAAATTCCTTCGAAACTCCGTTGCAATGGCGCCACTCTCATTGCTGCACTTGCTATGTTGAGCTTGAATGAAATAAAATTTACGCCCGTGCAAACAAAGTTAATACAAATATATTGGTTCTCCCTTTCTACCTCCACATTCTCGCGATAACATAGATAGACCTCAAACATTTGAAACAAACACGTTGGACGAGTAGACTTTGGTTTTATTTAAAGGGAAGAAGTTTTGATAGAGATACTGGTAGATCGATTTTATTACTCGCCTTATTCGATATACTTTGTGAAGTCTGCGGTTACAAATAATTGACAAATTGACAAACGCATATAGTTAAAATTTTTTATGGTTATTGGATAGACTTTTCGTCAACAATTTGCCCAACTATCCTCAAAATCGAACCTCTCAAAATGGGACGTGACACAATAGCAGACTAACTAACACCATGAAGTGAGGTATGCACCTCAAGCTATAAACAACAACAGACGCTTATTCTCAGATGTGACCAAATTCAGACGCTTACTCTCAGATGTGACCAAACGCTGATCATACTTCAATATCAATTTTGGGTTTTACGTCAAACTTCAATTCCAATTTCGGGTTTTATGTCAAACTTCAATAGAAATTTTGCTTATAAGTAACCTTTTGCTGTTCTTGGTATCCTACAGTTTTCGTACTTGCCAGTATAGGGAAATTTTTCACTTCGATTATTGCTTTTGCAATAAATTTATTCATTGAATTTTATCTTTTCAAAATGCAACTCTAACATTGATTCATTTCCATTTATTTCACTTCGGCTTGGTTTGTGTTCAAAATCTGTCGCTGGTACATGACTTTTAAGTAATTTTCATTTTGGACGCAAGTGAAAATTGATATTCATTTTGTTTGATTTATGGATAATTTCCCTTATCGCTTGAGATGCTATGGTTCATCATGAATGCTTAAGGCAGAAATATTATTATTATTATTATAAATTTAGCCAGAGGATAAATTCTAAGAATAAAGTATTAAAGCACTAGCATCTAAGGCTTTCGGCTTTACTAAAAACTCCACCGCACTTAAGATTTGAACCCACGATCATTGAATTGCTAATCGAGAGTTTTGAAGGCAGAAATAAAAAGCAAAGAGTGTTTGATATTTAAACAAAATTGTACAAAACTTGTCTTTAGTTAATAAAAGTCAACGATGATGTTCAGTGCCTTTCGATGAAAGTAAACAACAATTTTCAATATTTACCCAATTGGCATCGTAACATTCCTTAACAAAAATGGAAGTGAAAATACAGTATATGAGTGTATT
Source organism: Glossina morsitans morsitans (assembly GCA_001077435.1). NCBI lineage: Eukaryota > Metazoa > Arthropoda > Insecta > Diptera > Glossinidae > Glossina > Glossina morsitans. The sequence continues at coordinate 8,420 of CCAG010020328.1, read as the reverse complement.
AACAACGCTAACAAGAACAAATTGTAATTTCCGTGATCTGTTTTGAAGACCTTATAAAGAATATTTCTGCATTATTTTGTTTTGTATACGTGTATGAGAAAAAGAAAATGATAGTCATAGAACTATAGGAAATGCTATTGTATATGTAAATCAAATTCAGGCGAAAAAGGAAAGCGAATGCTTTGAATTTTATAATTGAATTGTTCTTGATAAACTTGCATAATTCATTGCATGCGATTTTTTGAGTTTGCGATAAAAATGAGTTTTTATAAAAATTTTTGCCTCAGTTTGATTCCATATTTCTTCCTAGACAATTTTGTCAATTTTTTTCGCATGCGATAAAAACTGATGGTTGAATACTTCTTTTCCCTATAATTTGAAAACGACTGTTCTGATTTTCCCCGGTTTTTTCCTTTGAAGAAACTATACTCATAGATTGCAAGGAGTGAGGTCATCTTTTGTAAAGCGGTGTTTTATAGAAATACGTTCATGTTGTTTTACCTCACTACTTTACTACTTTACCTATGTTTAGATCTTTTGCAGATCAATTATGAAACTATTTCTTTTATTTGTATTTGCATTGTAGTTATTAAAAATTTTTTTTTTGCCATTCTTTTTTATATCATATCTGTAAGTGTGACTAGGAAGTGAAGAACATAAGTGAAAAAACGTAATATTAGTATGAATAGAAACTGGAAAAAGTTGCCCCGTGGTCCTTCAGAATTTGTCTCTTCGTAAAGTTTTCTTTAGTTAGACTAGCAAATGAGATCTCATAGATGTATTAAGCACGAAGGAGTTTGTAATCTGCTCAATGTAGCTAATATATTTCCCGAACTGGCAGAATTAGATTCTTTCTATTGCATTCATCTGCATCTAACGTCATCACTGTACTGTGTTCTTTATTTTCAAATTGTCATATCTTACCTTCGGAAGCTGTCGTTTTTGATGTTGGTGCTGCTATTGTCGTTTATGTTATTGCTTTGTTGTTGGTGTTATTACTACCTGTGTGTATATGTGTTGGTTTTATTGTTGTTGCTTCCGTTAGTGATCTTGTTAGTTTATTTATGATCGTTGAGTATGTGTATTTATTTATGCATATGAGATTGCGCTTTTGTGTTGCTTTGTACACATCTTATTGTTGTTGTTGTTGCTGTTTCCTTATTCGTATCCTTATTGTGTTTGTTGGTATTACTAAAAATGTTATTTTATATTTCATGTCGTTTTCGCTTTGCGGCCAATGATTGGCTACTACGGCCTATTTCAAATGAACGTCCTTACCTATGCCACATGTTTTCTTCAATTGAAAGAAAACGGTGTGAGTCTACGCTAGATTGGAAAAACCGAGAGGAAATTACATGCATTGCAATTCCGTATGGCAATTAAGTAAAAGAAGGAGGAAAAAACAAAAAAAAAGATAGAAAAGGATGTTTTTTTGACTTTAAGCTGTATTTCACTCAAGATTACTACAACTATTAGCGTGTTTTCAATTTTTTACAAAAGATTTCCAATTTGTTGGATATTCTCTACGGAATCCGTTTGAGTGGCTGAGTAGGTAAGGATCCCAACTAGCAAATCTGTGTTTTCGGGTTCAAATCTCGGTGCGGTAGAGTTTACTTTGGTCGTATAACTACGACCACTATAACTAGCGGGTGCTCTTTCTATTTGTCACCGTATTAATCGGTTGGGCGACATCTCCGGAGTGATTAGTCATATAATAGACGAAAGTAGACGCTAAGCTAATACGTGTAGCTCTTTCATAACCTTAACACCATGAATGATATCGGCCATAAATAGATACATAAACCTCATGAATGATACTCAGATTTAGAAAGATTACGATCCCAATACAATTTTGAGCACGTTGGCCTTTGTTTTTCTTCTTCGATTGTCATTGATTCTCGTATATGATAACGTTCACTGTCGTTCGGTGACATCATTTTTTCCTTTTATGTATACAAAGCAACCATCAAATGTTTTCTCAAAACTCAATAAGATCAGACGTATAAGCAAAACAGCTTTTTGAATAAATTCGCTTTGAAAGATTTACGACAAAAATTTCTCTTAAATGAAAATAATATTAATAAGTAATCGGCTACGGCTAATCCATATGCGAAAGTTCGGAAGAGTGTGTCGTAACATCATTTTATGCTATATGATGGAACAAGATAATTGGGAATCGTAGAAAAGGATCCACATGAGACGCGGCGAAGACGGCTCTACGGAATGATTCGAATCTCCTTAAATTATAATGATTTCCAACGGTCGTGTTTTGAAATATCGAGTCCGGTAGGGTTTCAAGAAAATCGATAGCCTCAGATGCTTGTGCATCATCTTTAGTCTTTATATAGGAACAGGAATATTATGGCTAGAGGCATTGGTGTATATAAAGCTTAGTATGACATTCACTTTTCAAAGACCTATGAGTCAGTCTTTATTCATTTTTTAAGGTCACTCGTGCATAGAAGAGTGTAGAGCATTTACAAGATAAGAAAAATGATAAAAATTGATTTCAATTTGTCTGTCCATCTGCCCATGTACTTTTTGAATTTAATCTATAGGTCGCAATTTATGAGATGTTATGACAGAGTTTGGCACACTAACGTGTACTGGCCGAAAGACAAGTGCTATTGAAAATAGATCGGTTGAGGCCACTTTTACAAACAATCGCCAAAAAACGTCGCATTTTGAAAGAGTTGTCATATAAAAAAAAAAGGGGAGTTTTCAAAAACTCCTCGGCAAAACCGACCTACATCGAGGTTAAACGATTTGAATTGAATGGACAATCATTTAGAACTTCTTCACATAAAAGCTACGGACTCCTATCCTAAAAAAGAAAGCCTTTATACAACAAAAAGACGTAATTTTTAACGTAGCACTAAGTTGACATAAAACATAACTAATCGAATTTGGCGCCCATCCCACGTAAAGCTTCTTATGGAAGCAATCCTTTTATATGGGAAAAAAGTCCAATTAACGACGAGAATCGGTGAAGAATAATAAAATATTTAACGAGAAAATTAAATTTAGATTCTGGTAGTTCGCCCGACTTTTGAGAACAAAACAGCCTCGGTCCATATGACGCTACTATGAGTGTAGAGATCATAATTAAAATGCCTTGCCATTTGGCATATATCTTTACTTACTTTGAATAAATTTTTCCGTTGAATTGAAATAAAAAAAGTTTGTATTTTTTTTTTTTTTAATAAGTTTTATTAATTTTTTTGGGGGTTTTTTCTTAGTTTTTCAGTTTTTCACTTATATTCAAATATTTACCATCATCATCATTATATATATATATATATATATATATATATATATATATATATATATATATATATATGTAATGTGTTTTTTTGTCAAAGTATAGGTTTTTTTTATATACTCGTATGTATGTGTATGTAGTTATTTTATTTATTTCATGTATTTGTATTTGTATTTATATAATATGTTAATATGTTTTAAGATTTTGTTGTTGTTGTTGTTGTTGTTGTTGTTGTTGTTGCGGTTGCCGTTACTGTTACTGTTTTAGTTTTTTTGTTGTTGTCATGTATATTTTTTAAATTATATCTATATGAGTATGTTCACTTTCATTTTTAATGCGATCAAGTCAATGAACGTGTGTGTATGTGTTTAATGGTGATGAAATATCAAGTAAGTGTATGTATATGTATGAATGTTTGTATAGATATAGGTAGATTTCATTGTACTCTACACTAGGAATACTAATGATTTTTTACCTGGGGTGTTCCAAAATGAACTGAGATTAAAAAATATTTATAAAACTAAACGCACACGAACAACCAAAGTTAGAACGATCATTTGTTAAGTTATTGTACATCACTGCTTTCTAGTAGAGCGCAAATATACACATTTTTTTTTATCGATTATCAAGGAAATGAGAAGAAAGCAAAAATATACTCGTATTCGGGTCGCGGATGGTATCCTCTTTAAATCGCATCATTACGAATTTTTGTACGACATTTAGCTACACGATAGAGTTCAGATTATTGCCCTCTGCCAATAAATGTATCGTACAAATCGTATATCGTATATATTGCATTTCAAATCGTCTTTTCATTATAGGTTTTGGTAGAAACCAAAAACCGTATATTTACATACAAATATTTTTTTTTTGTTTTCGTTTTCTTTGTTTAGCAATTATAACTGCGCAGTTTTCATCCGATGTCAACTCATTTTTCAACTTAACAAGGGAAAGAAGGATAGACAGGTTTAATAGGATTGTAAAATCGAAAAAAGTCTAGGCCATCATTTGATAAAAACGGGCTAATGTTCGGACTCGTAACTCAAATCCATTGGTTTTTAAGTTTCAACTAAGAAAGAACCGATAAACAAGTTTAGATTAGTGCTGACTTTCCAGACTTTGTATCGTTTTGATGGTTTAAAATAATGGAAAATAGATAAGCAATTTTTGGATTAAAGTTATCTTACCAGACCAACTTTTCGCAAGAAAGAAGACGTGTACAGAGATAGATGTGGATTCTGGTATGCATTCAGTCCGATGACAAATGTGTATGCTTTATAAGCGTTTGCAGGTGATTGAAAAAAGCTTTCGTAGTTACTTCGGTATGTGCTACTGGAAGCATTGACCGTTTGAAGTAGTTTTTTAGCTTGACTTGAGAACGAAGATATCAGAAGAAGTTTCCTAATCAATTTTTTTTTTTTTAACAGCTTTAAGATCCTTTTTAACAGATGGACAGATAGACCGACCAATGCGAACTAAATTGATTTCACTAATCAAATTGGTTAGAATAATGTATGCGTAGATTTTCTGAAATCTCTAAAGTATACTTCAATTCTCGTTAGAAATGCGTAACAAACGCGTATCCGTGGAAAGGGATATAAGAAGTTTTCTTAGCAGATTTTATTTATTAAATTTCAGTTCAGTTGTTGGTGGGACACCCTTTTATGAAAATGAAATTGCAATTTCTTCAGTAGTGTTGTCAATGAAAACGAAAAGAGAAATGAAATGAAGTTAGGAGTGGAAATAAGGGCAGAGAGAAGAGGTGTATGATTAAACTGATAATAGTTTTTAGAAAAGTTTTTCATTTAGTTTTTTGTTTTGTTTTTAAGCAGTTTTTCCTTATTTTGTTTTCGTGTTTTTATTATTGATTTCATTTTCTCATATTCCTTGTATCAGTCAATATTTCATGTGAATTTTATTTCCTTTAGTTTACTTTTATTGATTTCGTGATTTATTTTTTTATTTATATTTATTTTTTTTCTTAATTTTACTTGCAGTTTATAAGAGTTTTACTTGTTTTCCGTTTTCTCTCCTTTTTCTTGAGATTCTATTTAAAATTCTTTTTCTCGAATTTGTTTTTAAACTTTTCCATTTTTTAAGATATATTGCATTTTTTACACATATCTTTAATATTTCTTTAATGTACAATTACTAAAATTACGCTTTTCCTTTCATCATCGAAAGAAGGTGTTCGCAAAACACTTCGTCTCTCTAAGCCTGCCTTCCTTTCCTTCTCCTCGTGCCGCTCGTTCGTCTCCGCCCCAAAAATTATTTTTAAATTAGATATTACACAACTTTAGTTACGCTTAATTCTTTGCTTTCTCTTTCATTTAGTTTATACTTAAGAGTTATTAATATTGGTGACTAAAACTAAATACTAAAGTAATTTTCCCATTTTTTTCTTTTTTTATTTACTTGCTTTTCTTGGGAATTTTTTTTTTGCTTAAAATATTTAGTTTTCTTTAATAGTTATTGTATGTATATATTTATATATATACGTATTTCTTTTATTAATTTCTTCTTTTTTTTTCCTTTTATTTTATGATAAAAATTTTCAAATATTTTTCGAATACACAAAATCATTATTTCGCTTTCCTTTTTTTCTTAGCTATTTATAGCGATTTATTTTCTCTATTACTGACTGAGGGGGAAGGGGAA